>JANHGN010000373.1:0-32894 GCA_024605025.1 Megaceryle maxima
ATTGGTTGCAGATTTGACTTTAGAATATGGATTTAAATAAAGAAAACACCATGAGAAAAAAAGTATAGGGTAGATTAAAAGTTGCATCTTTTAAACTCTCACATTTCAGAAGTGCTTTATGACAAGACCTTAAAAAATTTCAAGCTTACCTCAAGTTTAATGAGAAGGCAAAGAAGGAGGGTGAAATGTATGGTCAATACTGAATAATCTACACATCTGTCCTGGAGACTGGAAGCAAAGAGAACTGAGTGAAAAAACAGCGATTGTCTCCTGTGTTTATTTGTTTTACTGGTAAAGTTTAGGACTGTAATAAACCAAAACGGGAAGTGGAACAAACACAAAAACCTGTAGTAGAAGAATTTGCTTTGGTTCTTAATAATCCATACAAAACTCAATTTCTATTTAAGTATAAATAACAGGGGGAAAAATAACTGATGTGAAGCTGTTTAATCTGTTAAAGACAACGGAAAGTGAAACTCCTGAAGCAGTATGAAGGTTTTATTTTGGTACACATCAACAAAAGTCTCATCAGCTACAAATTTATCTCACTGTTGTCTGCACAAACCCACACTTTACAGGTGCACCTGCTGGGCTTCTTAAGTGATTCCAGCAGCTCACGCTCCTAATGAGCTATCTCAGAACAATCCACGTGTGGGCATGAAAACTGACAGCAAGTACTGACCATCCTCCCATCTCTTTGTGTTGTAACAACTCCTCTGCCTTCCCAACATCCAACTTTAACACCCTGCTGCTGCTGAAGCCAGGATTATCCGGCTGGGAAGCTTTCAGCCTGGCTGTGGTTAAACACCTCAGCAGCAGCAGAGCTCTGCCAAATCATCAGATGGGAGGCGTAGCGCAATCTTTTTTTCCTAATCTGGATTATTGCTCAGTTGTTTCCCATACAAGCTAGGTGGGAGCTGCAGCTTACCAACGTCCTGCCACAGAGACAAATTTATTTCATCAGTTCTTAGGCACTGGTTCTTTGATATTTTTTCAATATATTTTCTGGTTTTTGTCTGTCTTAGACCAACTTACGTGTAGGTAACTTACTAGAACCTTTATGCCATCCTGTCACCAAATAAGGCTACTTTCTAATAGAGAGAAACATTTTTCAGTTTATTTTTGTCCAGTAGCACTCCGATGCTTTAGAAGTCAGATTACTTCCTTAAGAAGTTACGCTGACAAAAATGACCACCTGCTACCTCTCAACATGCACCATCTCTCCTCACAGTTTTTAAGAGTAGCGATCAGATCTGCAAACAATTGAGGTTTGCATATCAATGATTACCCTGCATAGGAGCTCTGCACCCCTACGAGTGTAAAAATCCAAAAGGAGGATGCCAAACATGTTGGTCCACCCTTGGAAATGCTGTGGGATGCAGGCCACCAGACCTGCTGTGTGGCTTTTGATTCTGTGTAAAAGGTACTGCAATTTCCTCACATTAAAAAAAAGTATCAGAATGCGGTCAAGCAAGTCTGTCAGCTCCCTCTTAACCCTCCAAAATTTTGCATACAGTTTAGAGGAATGAGAATTCTTTCCACTGTCCTCAAAGGAACTGTTTAACCCATATTTACTGGAATAATTATTAATTATAACACAATGGAAGTACTGACCAGAACTAAATTAAGCACTTAGACTGAACCTCCATTCAGCAATGGCAAAGCAGACTCCATGGCAAAGCACCCTTCCTTAAAAGCACCTGACCCAGCTAAATTCAGAACATCATTCCAATTAGCATCGTCTTCTGCTATAGCCGAGGTAAGCTGCCAGTCTTCGAGCACAGTTCTGTAAACACTTAAAGCAGCACAAGTGATCCCCCAATTGTATTTTCTAAGGCATCGCAAATGAGTAGAAGGTGTTAACTAGCGAGATGATCCACCGACTTTTGGCCCATGTACAAACCGGGCCACCTGTGCCAATTTCCTGGTTAGCACTGGGGTCAGCCCTGAAATGAGAGTGGTTTGTCCTGGCTGGCTGGCTTCATGCTGGTTTGAACTGCAGACCATAAAAAGGTTACTTATGGGTGGTTTAGACCTAATCAAGAACCTGCCAATCTAAATATGCAGTCTGAAAACAAGTTACTGTATTGTCAGTGTAAACAGAAGAGGCATGTAATATTCATAAGTCAATTTTCTGGTTCATTTGGTACCATAAAAAGGTGAATATTGAGGAAAACACTAGCAGAGAATAAAGGTTACTCTACAAGCTATTACTGCAGAAAGGCTGGGAAGAAAGCATGACATCTTTCTTTGAAATGTGGGGCTGAAAAACACGTTATTAACAGTGCATCAAAATCCATCTCCTTAAACTATTTCTTTGTGCCACCTTAAAAGCAGTGCTGTCAAGGGGTTTTAAGAGCACCAGCAGAGACGCTGTAATGGCACATGGCAAACTTTACTGCCCCTGCTGACAGCTTTTTCTCTTCAGCCAGCACAGAGCACTTTGTCAGTGTAATGATGTAAAAAAACCCAACAAGATCCCACTATTTTCCCCAGCGTCCAGGGGCTCCACGCCCTCAACATCGCTCTCGTTCGAGAAATGAACACCCTGCATGTCAGCACTCTGCAACTGAGGTACTTTGACGCCACAACCTGTCAGGTGAAGGCCTCTGCGCCACGACCATCACCTGCGCCTCCGACACTGAACTAGCAGCCGAGGCCTCCAGGGCTGAAGGTGCTTCACCGGAGCTCGGCCGCCCCCCTCGCACACGGCACAAGCCAGCCTAAGCGGCACCAGGCCGCCTGCTCGCCGCTCGCCCTTTGCCCGGAACCGGGCGCGCCGGGAAGGGAAAGGCGCTTGCCAAAGGCAGCTACACCCGCCAGCGGCTGCTCAGCCCAGAGCTCCCTCCGGCTCCCAGCGGGGCGGGCAGCCACGCCGTGACAGCCTCAGGAAGGGCCGCGCCGCCGGGTGAGGGACCAGAACCGGGCGTCGTCTCCCCTGCGCCCCGTGTGCCGTCAGGGCCTCCCCCGAGGAGCGCGCTGCACGGCCACTAACAGCCGCCGGGACCGGGAAGGAGCCTCCTAACCGGTACTTCCGCCCCGCATCACTTCCAGGTCGGGGAGGGCAGTGAGGCTTCCGGCGGGAGGATGCGGGGAGCGTCGGGGCGCCGCTAGGTCCCCGCCGCGGTGGGCGCGGGGCGGCCGCGCTCGGCGGCGCTGACCGGGGCAAGTGCCCGCTCCCCTGCCCGCGGGGCGGGGCCGAGCCGGGGGCGCGCGCGCACGCACAGGCTCCGCCTGCAGCCCAACGGCTGCCCGGCCTCGCGGGGGCGCGCGCACCGTTAAACGGCCGCCGAGGAGCTGAGGGGGACCCGGGCGGGATGGGGGACGCTGATGGTGCGGGGACAGAGCTTAATCCCAGCCGAGGGTGTCTTTGGCTGGGCGATAGCGGGACAGGGAGGCTGTTCAGGCGGGAGGCAGCCGCCGGGGCCTACCTGCTAACGCGTCGCTTTCTTCCCGCAGGAGATGTTGATGTACTTCTGGGGGTTCTTCTACAGCAACTACGTTCGGTTTTGGCTGAAGTGGCTCCTCAGGCTGCTGACTCGGAAATGCGAATTGCAGCGGCTGTTGGATGGCTCGAGGGCGGGTGCGCAGCGGACACTCAGCATAGGTAAGGAGGGTGCCGCACCTGGCGGCGGCCTTTCCGGCCTTGCGAGCGTACTCCAAAGCAGTAGTTCAAAACTGGTCCTTGTCCCGATCGCGTTTCCGCTGTTCCCCTCTCTTGCCTGTTCTGGGGGCTGGCTTCCAGAATGCCAGCTCTGGTTTCCTTGGCCACTTGCTGAAGGCAACTCCAGTTAGCTTCAAAAAGGCCATCAGAGATCTTCCATTTTGCCTCAGCGTTTTCCCATCACTTTGCCAATGTTTTTACCTCCCTCTTAAAAAAGTCACACAGAACAGACACTGAATGCATTCTTTGAGTAAGAGCAGTTAAATGCACAGGGCTGCTTGATCTAAATTTTAGATCTAAAATAGTAATTTAAGGAACTACTTACAGTATTTGCCATTTTAACTTGAGGAAGTGACTTTGCTTCCTTATTCTTCAGTAATAAAGACCACAACATTTTCAGCCCTGTAGTTGAAAATTATTAAAAAAGTATGTGAACTAAGACTTTCAGTTCCCTGATCCCAAGATTGAGCATTTTATAGTACCTACGTGCCACAAGAACACCTGTCAATTATTTAAAATAATTCATATAATTTTATTTCTGACATTTACTTTTTTCTATTGCAGAACATTCACTGGAATCATCAAAGAATAAGGTAAAAGCAGAGATTGAACTGTAATAAAAACTTTCAGAGACAGATCCCAGAAGAGAACACCTGCATTTACCATTTGAGGGTGGAAGAAAGTAGAGAAATTAAAGGCAGAGAGCATTTTGGGTTCTGTGCACTTGGGTTAGTCAAGATTCCTCAACAATAACCCCAAGTTCCTTCAAATGTTTGTTTTCCATCTCTCTGAAGGATTACCTGCTCTTCAGCAGTCAGTCAGAGAAGCCCTTATATAAATCTTCTGGTCTTGGAAAGGGTCAGTTCTCTCTGTCACAACAATCTCTTTTGCTGCCTTTGTAGAAGCCACGTGTGTGATCCAGCTAGAGCAATCAAATAAACAGTTGTCTTGTTGACAAAAAAAACCCAAAACAACGTAATGCAGGTTTGCAGGCAGATGTTTAACTGACAAGCTCACTCCAATTGTTCCGTAGCAGTTAGACATAAGGTAACACTTTAAACCCTCGAATTTGTGCATCTTGAACAAAACTTTTCCTATTTAGACAGTGAGGTGACTGCATTGTCCCTTTTTCTTGCTGATCACTGCAATGCGATGTTGAGAGGGAATTAGCAACTCTCACCAGCATCTTTGTTGCAGTAGAGCACAGCATGAGCAGGTCTCTTAGCTTCTTTTAATTCAATGATTATATCAAATATATTAACATTCATTTTAAAAGAGTTAACTTTTTGCTTAACAGAAATTAAGCTGCTTTGGGTTTAGCATAAGTTGTATTAAAGAATGCATGGGGACCATAAAATTTTAGACAATAAGCTGTTGTGAGGTGATTTTTTGGTGGGCAGTGTATAATATCATTACTAGTATTTGTCCTTTAGGAGGCTGCAGAATAGCAATGTTCTGTTGTTTCACCCCAGCATTGATACCTCAACTTTGTTAGTTCACTGTCCCCTAATTCTGAAACATTATTTCCTTATTGAAGTTTTTTTTCACTTCTGCTTCTCGATAGCTTTATTTGTTTCAACTGGATTAGAAGGAACATGTTTCAGTTTCAGTATTTTTCTGTGTTTAGTAGTTGAAAGCAAAGGAGGACCTAGACTGAACAACTCTGGAGCATTTAATTTATTCTTTAGGGGACTCCTGTGTAAATATTGTCATTTACAATCTGACAATTATAAATCATGCCTTTATGTAATTATTGCAGATTTTTATGTGCAATTTGAGCCCACTTATTTAAATATTTACAATAAAGTGACTGTTCTTTTATAGTAAAGAATACCTACGTGGTAGGTATATGGAAGCAGAGGAATAAGAATCAAGTAGATGACTGCATTCCTCATGAAGTCTTCTACTGTGTTGACTTCTTAGGTTTTAAGAAATGCTGTACATGTTGAGGAAGATGAAGTGGAAAAGTGTGTCAGAGACGTAATGAAAGAAAAGAAAATTGAGCAGAAGGATACAGGGTATGTTTGGAACCTGAACATAAGTTCTTTATGGCCAATAATGCTGACTACTTTGTGTGTTCTTGCAGTTGCTTAATCTGGAATGGTATTTAGGCCATTCAGCACAGATCTTTAGAATTAAGTTAGAAAATAAGGTATGATTATGTCCTCTTCAGTTTTATGAAATAAACTGCAAAATCTTAATTGACTTAATGGGTTTGGGATAACTGCACCTCTTGTCTTCCAAGTCCCTTCTGTTACTTCTTATTTCTAAGTCATATGATTATTGCATAGGTAGGTTGATTACATCAACTATATAATTGATAGGATATATTGGAGAGAATATAGTGATGCCTGATAAATGCTTGCATTCATCTACATAAGTATGAGCAGTGGAGAGGAAAAGCTGTGAACAGTCAAAATGTCAAAGTGTAATGGAAAGCTTCTTTGAAGCTTCAAGTATTTCTGTCAAAGTTTCACTTCAAGACTTAGAAAAAGTTTGGGGGTAGGTGAAGGTGCAGGTGTCAGGATGACCTATGGAGTTTTGGGTCATCACAGATTTTAGCCAAGTTATTTTTTTTCTTCCATAATGTAAGTGAATAGGGCCCAACTGTGCAGTACTGGAATCAGCTAGATTTTTTTTTTAATGGAAATACAATTCATATAAAGTATACAATATTCTGTAGTTTGAAAGATAAAGCACTTCCTCATTCTAGCATTTATATTAACATAAAACCTTTCTTATCTAGTAGTTCAAGCAAGAATTTGACTAACTATACCTCTCTAATAGCCTTTGTGTGGTGTTTTGTTATTATTTCAGGTTTAAGACAAATCTACATCTATCCTTGCTGCAGATATCAGGTTATAAAAAGCTTTATTTGAATGTGGAAAATCTGAGGAAGGTCCCATATGATTCGGATAATGAAGAACATGAGGAACAGTTAATTGAGGTGAAAAAGTCTTTTAAATACAAAGCTGTTGGGTTTTTCCCCCTCCAAGTCCAACATCTTAAATGAGCTTAATTTATTGGTAATATTCGTACCAGCTGGCCTATTTAAAGCTTTTTTCCTACTTGTGAACTGCTGAGCCATTACAGAAGTGACACATCAAAATACAACATCAAAGCAAAACAAATTAGTAAACTAGAGTTATTTGCACTGGGATTATTTTGTGTGAAATCAGATGTAAACACACAAGGAGCAAAATGATTTTTTTAAGGGGTTATTGAAAGATCGTAACTAAAAAGGTAAATTTATAAACTGATAATGACAAAAAAGACAACAATCACAAAATCACTGGCGTTTTCTTCCCTAGTCAATGTCAAAGAGGATAGTTTAATGCTGGAAGATAAGAACTATCATTAATCCATTTTAGGTAACAATAAATAATAGCAATCAAATGATACATTACTGCTTGAAGGATTTTTTTTAGATAGCTTCTACTGTGCAAACATATTAGCATGTCATTTTTTCTTAGCATTTCATAATTATTTCAACCTGCTCTGCAAGTCCCAACATTGACAGTTACGTAAGCGTTCATTGAGAATTTGTATTTCAGTTTCTAGCTGTCTTATAAAAAATGATGTGTGAAACAAGTCTTTGTTTCTTTAGTATTGATACAGGGGCTTTGTCTGTGAAGGGAAATTACTGCATTTGATGTTAAATGTAATAGTTTTCATAATTGCTGAAATAAGGCATTGTAGTACAGCTCCAAATTGTCCCTAAGAAAGCAGAACAACATGCAGATTGTATCTTGTTCCTTGGTGAATAGTTTCTAATGTGCAGCAGCAAGTGTTGTGAATTCTGTGACTTGGAATACTTCAGCAGCTGTGCATAACATGGAAGCATCTTTGTGCAGCTTTGGAATTTGTTGATGCCTCATGAGAGCCTGAAGGCCAGAATCAGCAAGCAGTGGTGTGACATCGGCTTCCAAGGT
Source organism: Megaceryle maxima (assembly GCA_024605025.1). NCBI lineage: Eukaryota > Metazoa > Chordata > Aves > Coraciiformes > Cerylidae > Megaceryle > Megaceryle maxima. The sequence goes on from JANHGN010000373.1 coordinate 7,597, forward strand.
GATGATCCCAAAACAGACTTCAGGGGAATGGGCCTGCTGGGGTTAGTGAATCTAGTGTAAGTGAAAAATTAGTATTTCATTTCTGTTGTAACTCATTTTTTATATCTATGTGCTTTCTCTGTTTAGTGCTATTTCTAACGAAGGCTGAGTAGAAGCAAATAGAAATGGTGACTTCCATACCGTAAAACTCAGTATTTTCTAAATAAGTCAACACTTCTAGCAGCTCCACATCCCAAAGTTTGTGGTTATGTAAAGGCCAACAAGAGGAGGAACAAAACCACCTTATTCTTTTTGTTATCATACAGTGGATTTGAGAGGTTATAACTTAAAGTAACTTATCCAAAGCTTTTAAAATTCCTGAGCTATTGCAATGAAAAATAAAAAGACTTGAATAACTTTGCTAAGCTAATCTGTGGACTTGGGTGAACTTCATTTGATGTTCAGGTCATAATGACTTTATTATTTTTCTTCTTTTCCTGTATGAGTTCATACTGAATATCATTTGCTACCTTCTCTTTGGTTTTAATTGTGCCATTGTTCAGTACAGACTAGTATTCAGCTTTACTTTTTACTTTACGTTTTGATGTTGAACACGAGTTTGGGGTTTTTTTTGTGAATTTAAAGTAATGGAAGATTTGCTTTTACACTGACAGGTATTTTAGTAAGCATTACACCTATGAAGCTCGTCAGATCCTTTCCCGCTCAAATCACCCAAAGCTGGGGTAAGTCACTATTTGAGTTTTTCTGGCTTGTTCTAAGAGCTCGTGTAACGACTGCCAATTACCTCCCCTGAAAATATTTGTGGATCTTTTTCCATTAAAAGATGAAAAAAGGGCCAAAGTGGAAGGATACGAGAAACTGAACACAGAAATCAATTTCAAGTTAGGAACTATGTGCAGCTCTTTAAAATAGACTGGTTGGGAAATACTGGCTTTGGTTAACACAGTGAGCACCTTTAACATCATAGTTAGCTTTATTTGTAAAAGCATTACATTGGATTTAGAAATTAGTACTTATTTTTTGCCACCTTACTGATCCTGTAACAGGATGGTACAGATTGTCTCTTCAGATCCCTTTTTGTTAGGTTTCTGTTCTGTAGTAAATATATATTTGAAAACTGCAGATTAAAACATTTAGCTCATTTTACAGAGAAATTTACTCTCAACCAGCCATATACAGAAGAAAACTAGTAAACCTGTGTATGTTACGTGACCCATCTAGTCCCCTCTTGATTAAATCACCTACCAAGAATGGAATGCTTTCATGACTTCAATTGTAAATATTACCTTGTGCAACTAGGTCATGGGTAAGATATCAGAGACATTTGCATCAATCAAATAATCATATTGACAAATTAATCCTTTTTCCTTCCCCTAGAAACACTTGTTTTAACAGTCCTCTAAGATTTTTTTTTTTATGTAGTGCTTTATACCATGCAACAGATAAACAGTTTGTATTTTTTTCAGCTTGAAGTACAGGTTGAGATGGCCATGTCATTTACACTGTAACAATGGTTTTGATGTCTGATTTTTAATATTCTAGCAGATTTAATGATTTCAAATGAGCAAATTGAGGTCAATGTTGATTAGCCTTACCATCCCATTATTGCCTAATGGAGGCATCTGCCATGCTGTTGCATGGGAAGATAGTGTTTTTTCAGTAACTTTTACATGGTTGGATGCACCAAGGAGTAGAAGGAATGGCCAGAGTCAGCTTGTCAACAAGCATCAAAGGAAAAATTGACTCTGAGTTATCCCAGCTCAGTTTCAGAGGAGCTATTAAGTCCTTCGATCCCTAAGGTAAAACACGACCTGTGATTGGTGTTGCAGATATTCTTATGCAATAGTTGGAATCAATCTGACAGAAATGGCTTACAGCTTACTCAAGAATGGTGCTTTAAAGTCTCATCTCTACAACATGGTTTCTGGATTGCCACAGATGGAGCACTTCCATCAGTTTTACTGTAAGTATCTGTAGCTTCTTTAGTACCAACTGCTGAGGCAGGGGTCAGGCTACAGTGTAGAGGTTTTGTGGGTTTTTGGAGCGTGTTTCCACTTCTCCTTAGCCAGACCAAGCTGTTTATCTTGTGGATCAGGTATTGGAAATGCACCTGATGCTTAAACATTGTGCTACAGAAATGTACGTTTAAGGGATAAATTTGTGTAGCTTCCTATATATTAGAGACTTCAGTCTGAAAACTCAGTATTTGCAGATGTATTTTTTAATTCATTATTACAGTGACTGGAAGTTTGCTGTTCACCACGATGAGACAGATGCTATTCAGCCCTGTAAAATAGGGACTAAAAGATCATTCTAGATGTAGTTAGATCAAGGTAGAAAATTGTGAAGGTCATTTTTGTAGATCTGTGTTTTATTTTCTCCACAGGTTATCTGGCTTATGAGTTTGACAAGTTCTGGTTTGAAGAAGAACCGGAAAGCATTATGCACTTCAATGAGTACAGAGAGAAATTCCATGAAAAAATTAAGGGACTTCTGCTGGATTATAATGTGATGCTAACCTTGCAAAAGACAAAGAATCCTTAAATCCCCTGCAGTTTGAGGTTCTGCATCAAAAATGGAATTATACTTTTGGATGGAAGTTTTGCATGTTTCACCAAAAACTGTTTAACAATAGAATTTTTTTTTTTACATTTAAAAAAATAATCAAAATTCAGTTAAGAAAGCTTGGACAATCAACCTCTGTTTACAGGTCTTTATATGCTATTCTCCAAAGGACAGCTGCTTCTTTTTTTAAAAAAACGAGTAACAAAAGAAAAAAAACCAACCAACATAACCAATCCATAAATCTCCAAGAGCCTCTGAATCACTTGCTTTCACAATTTCTTTTGTATTTCTTGGTGCAAGAACTTGAAGCAGGTATTTATACGGTATTGTGTTTCCCATTAATAGGTTTGACTGTTAATTGTCTTTTAGAAAACTTTTTAGTTCAAATTACTCTGGTTTTAGACTTTGTGTTCTTGTTCTGTACATGTAGTTGATTGTTCACTCAATGTTAAATTTGTCTGTAATGAACAGGTCCCTGAAGGGGATGTATTAGTTGCTTATGATTTTTGGAGAAGAGGCTTAATCCATCAACATGCTGATGTACTTACTAGAAATTACTTCTGGCTAAAGAAATGGGGTTTTTCTAATCTATGGATTTTGTACCAGCAAAATTCTTTTCTTGGAAGAAGCTTAGTTTGGGAACAAAGAGCCACAAATCATCAGTGTGAGGATCAGATCCTCAGACTATAACTACTCTTTCTAAAAATATTCCTACTGTAAAGATTTTATCTTCTTTCTAATCTGACTTCAGCTGCTCAGGCTTCTTACTTAGTATCTGTTGTCAGCCCTTTCTTTTAGCAGCTTAATGGGATGTTCTCAGTGGGAAGAGAGCTAGTTTAGCTCTTTTATTAAGTTAATTCATTAAAAACCTTTATTGCAGCTGCAGTCCTTTTTTTGTGAAAATTACTTCACACCCAAGTACAAGTCCCTAGGAAGATGTACTTTCTGTGGAAGGGGTGCAACTGCAAAATATTCCTTAATCTTGGCATCCTCAGACAATCTAGTCAATAGGACTTCATGTCTATATTGTGACTAATTATTGCTTAAAGCAACTTTAACCATCACTACATTTTCTAAAACCTACTATTAAAGAAGTGCCTTCTGCTTTATTCAGTCTGTGTTTTAATTTGATTCTGTAACCAGATTGTAGCCGTAGAAGCTTATTTGGGAAAGACTCATTCAGTATATACTTAAATAGCACACAGTGGCACAAAATTTGTATGCTAAGAGAAGCTTTCATGTATGTTTGGTTTTTTTTGGTTTTTTTTTTAAATCACCTCAGGTAAATTAGTTAACTTCTAGTCAATGATTAATGACTAAGAGATTCCTGAAGAATACAAATAACGAACACAAGCTGACAAAATGACAAACCTCTTTTTGTAATGAGTGATACTACACTACATAAGTATTAAAGGTATTATTATACTATGTAACACTGCATCTCCTTGGAGATAATCAAAACCCAACTGAACAACCCTAAGCAGCCTGCTTTAAGTGACCCTGCTTTGGCAGGGGGTTGGACTAGGTGATCTCCAAGGTCTCTTCCCGACTCAGTAACTCTGCGAGTCTGTATTGTGCAACTACTGACTTCTCCCACCACATCTGCCCAATTGCTCGCCAATTGCGATGGTGCTTGGAGGGAGAGTTATGGTTATGCCATGGCTTGCAAGCTGAACAGCTCAACTGACTAGCTTAGATACAGAACTGAGCAACAGGAAGCCTAGTGCTACTCCCAGCTATTTGGGTCCTGTAATTCTCACCACTGAAAAAGCCAAGATTCTGTGGAGAGTGTTCTAGGATTCAGGTCTTGCAGCGGAGCTCTTTCTCTGACCCTCATAGATACTGGATATTGCTAAAAGCCGAGGAGGGAAAGGGAAAGCAGCATCTTTTCCAGTGGCTGAGAGGTTAATTGTCTGATACTTTCTAGCCCCAGCTTCTGTCACATTTATTTTCCTTCTTTAATAACTTTTGCTACTGTTTGTAGGTCGTCTTTGCAAGCAACACAAGACTGACTATTTGAATTTCAGCAGTGCCCCCAGTATGTTTAGCAGCAGCAGGAAAGGAGATCCCTCTTTTTATTTTCATCTACTGCTCACCAGTAAGTAACAAATTTGCTTAAGCCATCTCCCCAAAACACTCACCTGTGCTAGAGTCTGTTAGAGTCTGCAACATGATTTGGTTGTGGGTTTCTTTTTTTAGCAACAGTTGCAAAAATAATGTACACCCTCATCTTTCCAGCCTTGAAACTTTCACTTGGCTCTTTGTTCACCAAGAGACTGACATTTAACTACTGCTGAGGCTTCTAAGGCTCAACCATCAAGTTTCAGCTTTGCTATCACACATCTAAGACCCTTTAGTATAGAACATAGATTGAGCCTGGTACGAGAGGCATCTTCATTAGGTTTTTTTTTTTTTATTAGATCAAAGTATGAGCTGGGAGTAAACTGGCAGTATGCAAGGTAGGAAAGTAAACCCAACCATCATCAAAGGAGCAAGATATATGGGAATGCATTAGCTTGCATGTAGTAAGTAAGGTGAATGTTTGTTAGGCCCCAATACACCTTCCCAGTAAACAGAATTTGCATGCAGTTTTGTACTATTGAGTAGCCCAGTTGTTCTGTCTGGGAGTCACCCACTCTGTAGACTGGTACAGGGGGTCCCCATTTTGCACCAGTGGTAGGCTAACTGTATTAGGGCGGTAGCTAGAAAATACGTGGATAAAAGGTGAAATTGTGTTTAGGGGAGGGAAGAAGGAGGTTTTACTAGCCAGCAGTATTTTATACTAACTGTATTGTAGGGCGACAATCCTAGAGTTAGGGAAGGTTCAAAATGGAGATAGGCCACCTTTCTGCAAGTTGATAGAATCAATTTGTTTAATAGCAGAATTTACTGCTCGTGGTTTATTCTAAGAGTCCTAAAACCTTGGTAAGTTCTCTTGTTAATTGTCATGTTTTAAAGTACATATTGTCTTATTAGAATTTGCAAGTACTGTTCTCTAAATTGCTGCCTCTTCAAAGTGTTCACTGTGTGAAAGCTGATCTGCAGTAGTAATTGCAGAAAAAAAAATCTAAAAATGAGTACAATGAGGTGGTTTTTTAAATTATTTGTTGTTGTACCTGTAGCAACTGTTTAACACAACTACCTCCACTGCTGTTTTAGTGTATGCTTGAAACATGGTGCCATTCCTTGAATGAATTAATCTGAAGACAAGTCAAAGTTTAGCACAAGCAAAAGTAAAATCTGGTCTTTTAATAATTAAACACATTGCTTCATAACTCACAAACTTGATTGGAAAGCAGTTTGAAGACAGGGCTACTTAGAAAGAAACTGAGAATGTGTTTAAACTGGTTGTATTTCTGTTATCTGATAGAGCAGTGTAAAGAATAGGACATTTTCTCCTGATGGACAATAGGGAGAGGGACCAGTTTAAGCACCTCAGATAAGCAAGTTTGGGATTTTCACTTTTTAAAAAGGCAAAAAGTGCAAACAAAAAATTTAAAAAGCCCCAACGAATCATTTCCAGATTTTCCATCCTAGTTTAAATAACAAATATTTTATAAAAAAATAAAATTGGTTAGCCTTGTTTTAAGGATTATCACAATCAAAAAAAATTGTATTTAGGGGGGGAGTTGAGCAGTCAGTATTCTTGAAAATACTGCTAGTGAATGCGTGGTAAAGATGTAACCTGTTGTTTATTTGTCATACTTGTTTTGTGTTGCTGTAGTACAATAGTAATCAATCTTTGGACTGATGTTTCTTGTGCCAGTCTGTATCTTGTCTTTCTCTAGGGAAGGAGAAAAACACCCACCCAAGACAGCTTGTGGGCAGCTCCTTCTTATCACACTGTGCTTAGATAGCTGCATACTAATAGATATTTCTGTTTACCACAATATAAAAGCAATAATGTAAACTGTGATGTGCGTGTAATAGAAAGATGTTTACAAGGGTAGCAAATAAAGAATGAGTTATTCCAAAATCCTGTCAACACGAGTGTGTTACTGCTTGCTAGAAAACATAACTATTTTCAGTAGCCATGCACATGTGCTGTGACAGGAGACAAAGCTCTACCCTAGCTGCTTTTTTTCCCTCTCCTCTCCAGTTCTGAGAACTTCCTCAGAGGTCTCTGTGGTTCATGTGCTGGGCTTGTGTCTGTGCCTAGGAAAGGCACAACTGGAAAGCAAGGCTGTAGCACCAGCTGTTGAAGTGACAGGCAGCAGAACACCTGTGTTTGGAAGCTGGACTGGAAAACAACCCCCACAGCTGGAACAAAGTCTGGCTGGTTCATGTACAGGTTCTAGTTTTTAGATCATCATCCAAGAGATGTACCTTAAACGCCAGAAGAAAGAAAGATTTAAATCCCTCAGAGCTGTGCAAGAAGGGTTTGTTTTCAATTCTGAAGATGAGTCTGATGCCACAGAAAAACATTCCTACATGCAAATTCACTTAATCTTGCATCTGTTATAACAGGAAATTGTGCAATAGGAAGGTCCAAGTTTGACACACATCACAAATTTGTGTATATGATGAACTTTTAACACTCCCCTAGCCTTTTTTCCTAACCAAAGTCCCAACTACAGCACGTTGCATTGGCCAACAGCATTAGTGTGAGGAAAGGGTCCCTGCTCTGCTAGCAGAGGTGCTTCTCCAGCCACCCTCTCTCTTTGTTCTACATCTGACCCTTTTCTCAAATTGTTTTGGTCCATACCACAGAAAGTAGACCTCGGTTTCTTCATACGTAAAACATCTGAAGAGTGTATTGGGCTGGAAGAGGCAGAAAGGAGTTTTGCTGAGTCTTTAGCCAGAGCACTGCTCTGCTCTCTGTAGCGATGGACCAGAATTTCTGTTATGAATGTAAGAGAATATTACACAGGTAGGCTGCCGTACTCTGTTGCAAGTGATTTATTACTGATTTATTTCAGTTGCTCTTGAAATCCTCAGTTTAAAAGAAGATCTGCTTCAAGCTTTAGGAAGAGGAAAAACCCCAAACCCAAACAGCTACCACAAAAAGAAACACAAACCAAGACCAAACCCCCAAAACCAGAATTATTTTGTTTGAAGGACCTAGAATTTAACTCTTAGCATGAACCTGAAGTGCAAGTGTACGAAAATACTTTTACCTCTGTATCTTCCACCATGCCTCCATCTCCATACAATTCATCTTAAGTAAGAATTTTTCAGTTCCATGTGTATTTCTCAGAGAGCCTTTGTTTGTACTCCTGAATTTTGGAGACCAAACACTTATATTAATGTACCAAAGTGCCAATACCTGTAAACTACAGGATCTCACCTGTAGCAACTTTGATTTCTTTAGAAGCATAGAACAGGCCCTGGGCTATAGACACATCTCACTCCTCCAAACCAAATGTCAAGCTGGTCAGTTACTTAAACATCAGTTATTTTACCAAACAGGATGAGGAAGCAGCTATTCAGGAAATTTAAATTGAGATACCAAGTACTGCAGAAAAGGGAAGAACCAGAGTTAAATTATCTTCTGATGGGACATGCTTTGAGAACTTATCTGCCACTGTTGATTTGGAGCATCGTGCACTACAATTAAGATGAATCTCCTGCATTTCATGCCTTGTGTTCCCAGCACTGAAACAGAGATGCTGCTGATACCAGCACGTGTCAATTTTTAGGCATTGTCCAATGTAATGTTCACCACCACTGTTCTAATTATTTGTTGTCAGCCTAATTGATATTTTCACTCTTGAATCAATCAGCATTTTAAATAAGCATTAAAAGTCATAATTGCCACTTGAAGGACATAACGTTTGACTCAAGACTATCTTCTAGTGGAAAGAAATAGGAATAGCATAAAAGAAACTTTTTTCCAAGCAAAAAAATATCCTCAGTAATCGACACAACTGCTTCACTTCCACTCTTGCTGGGATGTTACACCTCAGCGTGTATCTAAACTGGTGAGATTTAGTCATGGACCAGCCTCTCCCACCAGTGACAGTGAACACTGGTACAGCCACAGACATCTTCTCTGACCTACGGCTTCTCTCCTCAGGCAGGTTGGGGGCTTACAGTGCTTATCCACCAGCTTTGTTTTACTGCTCTAAGCATCCTGATAGAATTCAAACTCGTCCCAAAAGTATCTTGTTGGTTTCTATATCACACCTACTGGTGAGAAACCCAGCTACCACAGTCACAAAATACTGCTGCAAGATGAAAGAAAGTAACACCCTGTGACAGGAGGCATCCAGAAGCTTAGAGAGTACCCAGCTGAGAAACCAGACCTGGCTGCACAGTCTTGCAAGCACAAGCACCATCTCTTTGCTTGGTTAACGGCTTCAAGGCTGTTCTCTTTCTCTTCCCCAGCCCCCTTACACGCTGCACCATATACTCCATGCCAGCCCCTGCCATCTTAATTTGCGACACAACACCTGACATGTGCCCTCTCCTATAACAGGAGCTCCAGGATCACTGTATATGAACCCCTAAGGTGCTTTTCCCTTTACAAAGTTTTTATGTCAAAATGTAGGTCTAATAAATCACATAATGAGCTTTCTGTTTGCTCGCCCAAAACTCAAGTAACACAAACCTTTGCAAGTCTCAAACACAACCCTCAGCTTGAGCATCTACAATTCAAGAGTTGCAAGATGCTGCAATGAAGGAAATAAGCATCACTGAACTTCCACATCCTATGAGGATCTGAATAAGTTGAAAGACAGATTGGAAGAAAGCTTGAGAATAAGGCTTCTTTATGGCTTTCTTTTTTTTTTTTAATAGAGAAAGCTCTATAAAATAGCCTCCTACTCCTCCATCATCTGTCTGTCTCTTGGCAGGCAGCTCCCCATTTCCACCAGGCTCCTACCAAGCTAGAAAGCAGCACATCAGTGCCTAATCACAAATTTCAGGTCTGAAAAGGAAAAAAGATCTTCCTCCCCACACCCAGCTGTGAGACGAACACCCCTAACTAAACTCTACAGCTCCCTGAAGAAAGAAGCTCTATCTCAAAACACAGGACACAGGCATTTCTAAAGCCAAACCAAGTTGCTCATGTAGCACACCTACAGATAAGACTTTAAAAATATTTACTCACGCTTTCTGGAGGGTTTCCCATCAGTGTGTGCTGGGCAGTCAAACTCTTGCGTGGCTTGCTTCCTCTCAGCTCTCACTCAGCTACTGAAAAACAGGCTATACCCAACCTGGCCCTCAAATAGGGGGCTATTCAGTGTGGTCCTAATCAGGTGAGCAGCCTCACCCAAAGAAATGCGGAGAAATTCAGCTCACCTGGCTGTTACCTATAGCAGAGCTCTTCTTAAAGGTGACCTGGCTTGTGCTGAGAAGCTTTGTTGCTGTGATGAGGAAGGTAAGGAAGGCTAAGGGAGCAAAGTAAAAAGAAGTTGCCTTGTAAAATAGCTCCTGTTACACTAGAGATCCACTTGTGGGTGCATCTTCTTCTTACAGGAGTTATAACATGTAATAATAATTTTCCATGATATGTTGTACCCCTGGCCCTGGGGTAGTGTGTGTGGGAACAAAGCTGGTGAGCCCTTTTAAATTGATGTTCTTCATATGGGGTCTGTGCATCTCTAAGGGTGTGTGGAAGATTGCTGACAGGCCTAAATTCACTTTACCATGACATACATCTGAAAAAGAATTACTTTAGGCACATAAAAACTTTAAAAGGTCAACAGTCTGCTAAGGATGTTAACTCCTAGTACTGAAGACTTCTGTGATAACTTACTCAGTGGCCAGGCATTCCAATAAAGCACGCTGCTCTGGTGTTGCATCCTCATTAAAAGTCATAGTCTTTAGAAAGGTGATTATGGCTTCAAATGAATATAATTTGATACACAGGTAAACAAACCTGCATAGCACAGTACCAGTACAGGCTGGGGGGGTTGATGGCTGTAAATTAGCTCTGTGGTTAAGGACCTGGGAGTCCTGCTGCACAATAAGTTAACTGTGAGCCAGCAGTTTGCCCCTGTGGCCAAGATAGCTAATGGTAGAAGAGTGTGTTCAGCAGATCAAGGGAGGTTTTTCCCCCCTCTGCTTCCCCCCTAGTGAGGCCATATCTGGAGCACTTTGTCCAGTTCTGGGCTCCCCAGTTCAAAAGAAACAGGGAACTAATGGAGAGAGTCCAACAGAGGGCTACAAAGACGATGAGGAGACTGGAACAGCTCTCTTAGAAGAAAAAGCTGAGAGACCTCCATCTGTTTAGCCTGGAGAAGGCTAAGAGGGGATCTTATCAATATCTAAAGGGTGGGTGTCAAGTGGATGGGGTCGGACTCTTTTCAGTGGAGCCCAACGACAGGACATGGTACAATGGGCACAAACTGGAACACAGGAAGTTCCATCTAAACATACCGAAAAATCTCTTTTCTGGGAAAGTGACAGAGCACTGGCTAAATTATGAAAGAGAGAACTCTACTCCCAACAAAAGAAAAAAAACCAGGAAACTGACAGAGAAGGGCTGTGTGAGCAGTGCTCGGAGATTAACAGTTGTGTTTTGCAAATTAACTTTACACACACAAATGGCTGGTAAGTTTCAAAACCATAATTCACTGAACAGAGCACAGCCACATCTGTTCTGTGACTGCCATGGTTTGGAGGCTGGCATCTCAGCTTACCAGTACTCTCTACAAAACATGCTAATATTTAAATCCTTAAGAGCATACCTGGCAAGCTATGACAAAGCATTGGTGGGGCAGAAAACATCTGGGTGACAACTGTTGTCACCAAATGTGAGCATAGCAGGGAAAACTGTTTCATGAAATGGGGTAGTATGAGAGAAGCTGGCATGGGTTGCTTGGTGCAGATGGAATTAAACACACTCAAGTGTTAAAGAAAACCAGGCATGGAAACAACAAATGTTTTTGTTCTGAAACCTGCTGTTGAAGACCAGAACTCATTTGTCTGTATAATAAAACACAAAACTCAATCACCTACTTTTCCCTCTAGCATGATTTTAATAGTTAAAAATCAAATCTGTGCAGAGTGTACTTTATTTGTTCACATTACCTATTTGTGGTTAAAAACCACGTCATCTGACAGTTTAAAAGCATTCTTTTAAAACAAAAGAATCAAACATAGCTTCGTCTAAAAAATCTGCAAGTTACATGGATGCAATATACAGGAGTATAAAAAAAATCAACAGTATTCTACAGAAAATATTGTCAAAACAGCAAATAAAGATTAGGCATGTAGGCATGATCCTGAACTGAACAAATCTGAATTAAAAAACAGCTAACAAAATAAAGAAAAAAACCCAAAAACCTGAATATCTGTATAAAAGAAGCAAGGATTCAAAGTGCAGGTGCTCCAGTTTTCATTTTAACATATTATTCCATACGTTGATACAGGATACTATTCATTTTATATAAAGTGTTCTCAGTAAGACTTAGACATTCAGTTACATTATCTTGCAGATTTTTTCATTACTGCTACTTTACACTGCTGTAAATGAAGACTTATGCAATACAGGTTTTTATTTTCTTAATCTAACAAGGATATAATAGGTTGGTGGTAAAGGTTAGTTTTAAGAGCTAAGCTATATATGCTGTAGATCCAGGCTTAGAAGTATCTATTTTAATTTATTTTTGTAACTTTTAAAACCAGCTTTCAATTATTAAAAAGAGACTCCTGCAATCTGTTCTGGGACCTGCATACGCTGCCTTTGGAGCACACCAGCAAAGCTTCCAAGTCCACGGGTTAGGAATACAGCTCCAGGCAGGGTCACATGGGAGATCTTTCCTTGGTGGCCACAGCTTGGAAAGGGCTTTCCCTCTGCTGAAGGCTTGACCTGCTGGAAGGCAGCTGGCCAGAGGCCTGCGAACCCAGGGAAAGGCAAGTGAGCTCTGCCTGCTGTCGGAGCAGAAGCCGTCAGACTTAACCCTGTTTGCCTGATGTGCCAGCTAGGCTTGGGATGGACTTCACACTTGTATTTGAGCATAGCAGCCTCAAGCAGAGGCAGAAGGAGCCAGGCAGGTGTCACTGAAGTGATCTTCTGTATATTCAAAAAAATTAAAATGGAAGCGTACATTAAAACCCATTATCCTCTTGGAAAAGAAAGTGACACGAAATAAAATTATCCTTCAGGGATGTTGCCCGGAACTTAATTTCACCTGAGGTCCTATTCAGGTTGACAGTGTCCCTTTAAATTTTAGGTACCTCCCGATTTGTTAATTTATTTCTCAAGAGTCAGATCTCTATATATGTCTGTTTTAAAAATGCTCATAAATATCGGCATGAAGTTTACATTTAGAAATTAAGAACTAATCTTTACCATTTTATATGGACGGCAAGGTTAATAATACACACACTTCACTGACAACTGTTATTTTTTTTTTCTGCATTTTGAATAAAATTTGTTTTTGTGTAACATTTCCCACAGAAAGAGTGATTATGCTTCAAGATAGTTAAGTCTGCACCCCAACATTTTCACATTAGTGAAAACAATCATGTTTTGAAAATACCAAGGCCTGTGCCAGGTACTAATAAATACAGAATAAAAAAAAATAAATAAAAACCCAACAGCCTTTTATCCCGACATAGTAGAGATTTCATAGTCACTGGTCGAGGTTATGGGTTTACCCATCATCCTTACATTTTTAGCATTAGTAATCCTAGCCATCATGGACACGGGCTTGTCAAAGTACCTAACCAGTGCTGGCTCAGTCAAAAGGGAGGCTAAAAATTGTTCAAAGGTAATGGCCCAGTCTCTGTCGATGCTCGTGCTCCTACGAAGAGAAGTGGTGTGGTTGCTCCGTACCAAAACCGTGTCTTCACCAATGTCCTCACAGTGCAGCTTTTCTTCTTCATGCGACCCTGCGCTCAGTACTGAGTAGGAGGACATCGAACTGTCATCTTTTGTATCATCATCAGAAATGAGCATGGAAGAACAGGCTCCATTGTCCCTGGGAGAGGAGTCTTCAAGCTTTATGTCTTCCATCTGCATGCCCAGGGCGCTGTCGGAGCAAACGGCCTCCTCATCGTTGGTGATGAGGCTGCTTTGGAATGGCTTGTGCTGTTCGAGGGGATACTGCTGGTGCTCTTTCTTCTGAAACAGCTCGCTCTGGATGGTTTTGCTGCAGTTGTTACTGCTGCTGTCTGACTCTTTCGTGGGCTGCACACTGAAGAGTTTACCGACCTCACCTATCTCCAAAAGCAAGCTTGTGACGGCAGCGGTAGCGTGGTACAGATCTTGTTCATTGGGGTCTTCACTGAACATATTGTACATTGTCTTGCACAGTTCAATGAACTGTCCCTAAACACAGGAGGAAACATTAATATGAGAGCAGGAGACAAATCACACCGAGATCTACTGGATCAGCTTAATAAGTCTGGAGTGGGGGTATGACATGATTGATTCAACTGAAATTGGAAATAATGTAGGTTCAGTCTAGAAAGCATTTTCTATGCCCAGCAGCCAGATGCACGGCCTCTCAGCATAAACTGTTGGATGTTTCTTCCAACATTGGACAAATTTACTCTGCAGCCACAGGAGGGCACCAGAAGGTGAGCAGCGCAACACTTGACTCCCATTCTGGTGGATTTTCCTGTAGGAATGATGCGAACTGTAACTAAGGATCTAATAAAACTAATGAGAAATAATGAAAAATGAAAAAAGAGACCTGCAGCGCTCTCTCAATTGACAGTAGTAACTTAGTTGGATGTGAGATTTTAGAATTGAAAGCTCACAAACTGAATAGGAAGGAGATTTGCTTGGGGCTACCCTAAGCAAGAAGCATTGTTTGTTCTACAGGGAATAAACCTTCCCTATAACTCTGGAGGAAAGACATGTCCCAGTGGGTCTCCTCCTTAGCAGCTGTGGATCTAAGGGAATGATAGTGACAACATAATGTACAAACCATAAAATGCTTCTTTCAGGTAACATGTATAGGACATTATGAGCTAGCTGGTGATATGCAGAGTCACATCACATTCACCTAGTCATCAAAGTAAAATGTTATCATTCCTGTGTGCATCTCATTTTCAGGATGTTTTGGGAGCTGAATGCCAGTTACAGTACTTCTGTAATCAGCTGACTGCTGCTCTGGTAAAGAATTACCTACCTCAAAATAAAACCTTTATTCAGTGTTAATGTACTGAGTATTTATAGGTATGTGAAGAAAGTTTAAAGTTAATGAAAAATAACTAAACATCAGCAGAAGTACCTGATTCAGTTTGGGCAAGTCCTTTGTGTTTTTTGCTTTGGATTTATTCTCTTGGCTCCACATTCTCAGATAATTTCGATTCTCTTGTGAGCTCTTCTTGCCTATTGTCAACAAATTACCCAGAGATGCAGGAAAAGTCCATGAAGAAACCTTAAATTAATACTTCTCCCCCATTTTCAAAAGGAGAATCTTTAAAGAAGTGAAAGATGTAATTCAAAAGGAGACACGATGCATACCTTTGTCTGTTTTCAAACTCACTGTCACAAACCCATCATCTACTCCTTGTTTGTTCCTGCTGTCTAGGCCAACAACTAGGAAGTGGAGGAGCAGGGGGAGAGAGGCATCAGTGTGGTTTTAGATACTTTTTTTATGTGCAAAGTGCAAAATAAAGAACATGTTTACACTACAGAAAATGCAGAGGAAAAAAGGATAGGACTAAATGGTGACTTTTGCTTGTTCTTAAATCTGCTGAAAAATTCCATATAATTAATAATATAAATACCAAGACAGGGACCATCTTAGGTTTTCTTTGTGTGGTACAATGATTAGCCTGTGGTACCACAACAAAACAGCTTCTAGCATGATATATGTTTGGTGATTATATTAGTGCATCTTCTGTCTATCAGGACTTAAAATTGCCATCTGTAGTGTATTAATTCTTATCTGTATTCTCAAATAACCTTCCTTCCCCTTTTAATCTGAAGGATGTGTGATATTTTTCTAGAATCAGAGAGAAAGTTAACATCAAATATCTCAAGAAAGAGATGCCACTTAAGACAACAGCAGTGAGACCCAGGTTCTCATTAGGGCACAAAAAGATTTCAGACAGCTGAGCTACATTACGATACATCATTTGGCTTTTGTTTTTGAGAATATTTTAAGTCTGATCCAAATATATCTTGAAATCCAGTATGTTATTCTCATTTTTACACCAAGACAGTGCACTTAGCACAAAACTACTTCTACTGTAACACACAGATGACATTATTCTGAGAGTACTTCTGGAATACACAATCCAGGGGAGTTCTTAGTGTACACACACCTGCACCTCTAAAGATATCAAAACATATACAAACACTAAATACCTCTTTTTATAATGCTTACAAAGCTTAATCCAATACAAAACTAGCTTCCTAAAAAGACATGTTGTCTGAAATGCATGACCCCGTCTTCTCATGCCCGAGATAAAAAGGTGCCTACCATGTGTACATTCCGGTGTGATGTCTTCAAAAAAGTACTGAGTAGCTTCAAAAGCAGAGTCTGGCTCTTCTTGCTCAGGAGACGGATCTAAGGAATATAATAAAATAATTTCATTTAAAATTCCACCCTTTAATTTAAAACTAGAACGTATTTCCACAGATATATTTAGGATTTCAGTTTCTAGAAGTGTGAGGATATGATGGGTTAGGAATCATCTCTTTTCAGCTCACAGGAGATGAACCACTGCACCTGTACTTTTTCCTCCCTGATATCCAATGCTGGCTGACTACCAAGTAGCTGTTTGCCTTCAGAGGCTGGCTTGTCGATCTTCCCATGTCCACTTCCATTACTCACTTCTGTGCAGCTTGGTGTCCTAAGAGGGTATGAATGCTTTTCTAGCTGGAAACAATCTGTCATGCTTTGGTACGATCTTACCAGTCCCCGAATACCAGAAGCTGCATTCTTAAAAATGGATGTCTTCTGTTACAGTTTCAAGAAAATTCCATGGTTTTTTTCCAGTTGAATCAGTGAATCTCTCAAGCCTACCTCCAGCAAAGCCAGTTGGGAGCAATCAGGGACACATGTTCAAAGCACACAATGGTGAATATCCTCTCAAAGCTTTTAGGTATCTTTACCAGAGGATGTGCACATGAATTAAACTACCCAAACAATTCCAACATACTTAAATCACAGATCCTGTGAGGACAGCCCCAGGTTCTTTATTGTATATGTGTGACAAGACAGAGAGGATACAATTCCAGGACATTTTCTTAAGAGGCAAAACTGTTTTAAGATGTTTCCATCCTGTCTCCACCCTAAACTGTCTTTCTCACTTAGCTGAGTCCAACATTTTGCACAGCAAACTGCAGAAAACATTTATGGAATGATCTGGAGCTTGCCTCTGCAAACACCTGTGTCAGCCCAGAAGGGAAACCAAGACCTGGGGACAGAAACAAGGAGGATGTGGAACATTTTAAGCTAGCTTCTCTGTTAAATAAAGTGCATTATAGTAACAAATACTGGAGAACAATGTATTTATTATGCATGGGGGAAGTCACCAACCCCAGATAAACAGGCAAGAGACACATATCAATGGCCTGTTTGTGGCCAGAGCAATAGAGGCCTTCATGGGTGCTTTCAGACTTTCCAAATCCATGTCTGGTTGTGGTAGAATCTCTTATTTTACTGCTACAAATAAACAGCTACAATAATCCCCAAATTAATTTTTAATTAGGAAAGCTAGTCATAAACAACTCTGCTCCAAATTGCTGTTCTCACAAAGACAACAGCTATTTTAACATCATTTACTTACCAGGCAAAACGTGCATTTTATACAGGAGCTTCAGCTTCTCTGTAAGATCTCCATGGCATGCTGCACCTAAAGAGCATTGTACACATAGCATGTTAACACGCAGCATTCAGTGCCCTTCTGTTTATTATTACTGGAGCATTTCATTTTAGAAGCTGCTACAATCACTCTGGGAAGTGCTGTACTCCCTTTACAGCCTGAGATCATAAGGCAGTCACTTGACTTCTAAGATCATATGGTCTGCAGTAGAAATAGCAAGAGATCACAGATCACCTTATCCTGAATTCTGCACTTCAACTGCGGTCCTTCTTTAAATGTCTATTTTATAACCCTCAAAAATAATCTATGATCATCACACTGCCACTCAGAAAGGCCTCCAGCTGAAAGTTCGTAAGATGTTTTTGTGAGGACTTCAAACTTTCTGATCTGAGGATCCAACAATAACATCACATGACTTAGAACATAAGATATTTACCAACAGAAAAAAAGAGAGAAATTCAAGTAAACATCATTTCACAGCTTAGCCACAGGCTAAACTGATGTTCAGGCAGTACCTTCTAGGGATTTATGTACCTCAACCCATATTTTTCTAGTTTTCACTACAATTAGCTGCATGAAATCAAAAGTGGTGTATTGTAGCCCCTCCTTCTAATTTAGTAAATAGATATTAGTTAATTTTAAAATACTGAAATAACTGATAGTCATTCTTCATAAATCTTACTTGTTATGACATATAATTCATAAACAACTGAATTAGCCTTCATTAATTAGGTTACACAGAGATATATTTTACCTTACAGGTTACCGTGTCACCTTATCTCTGCTATGCAAACTACAAGCATGATTTGGCAAATACTGTCAGAGTCTACTGTGAAGCTAAGACTACAACAAATACAGATATTAATCCAAGGAATTTAGTACACCTACATTAACCATTTTGCTTTCAGCTTGGTCCTTTTTAAGCACAAACCCTCCATATGCTCCTATCTGGTGTACCACACCCTGCAGGTAATGCTCTCTTCTGGTGAAACTAGACCTTAGGTGATGCACCCAGGTACCATGGGAAGTGACCCACTGCTAAAGGCAACATGACATAGCCAAAGCATAGAATGGGCTGCAGTTCTGCATCCTCCACTACTGGCTCAGGGTGCACTCACCAAGCTAGGTTTCAGCTTGGTGAACACATGCTATTGCTCTTTGCTTTTTTGCCTGAGATGAATCTGCCACCATTTTGACCTGCATGCTGTGGTACCAGGATAATTTCATAGGATCCCAGTGAATTCAGTGGCCTCCTGCAGGACCCCTGCACCCTTGAACAGCAAAGCAGATGACCATGCTGAGGTCCCAAAAGCACTGGGAAGGTGCCAAGACCTCTTAGTCCCAACTAGAAATAATTCCTTCCTGGCATGCTGGCATCACAGGTCTTAAAACCTTCAAAACTTTCAAAGTCATGCCTTTTTGCAGTCTGAGTCTCAAATGATGCATTACCAGTTCTTATCCAGAAGTTTTAAATTCACTTTGTGGTGAGAGAAGAAACTGCCTTGGAATAGAGCACAAATACGCCTTTCGGATCTTTCTTCCCGAAACAGCAACAGTGAAAGCTGTCACCTTCATACTGCACCCAATGTCCTCACACACACCTGCTCCCACCCTTCTCAGGGCTTGACCTCAGCACCCCTTTTCATGGCACGACTAGGAACAACCTTCAGTGACTGAACCCTTTCTGTCTATTCCCCTGCTCGACACTTTACAGGTGTCAAGTTTTTCCTAGGCATAATGTCATATGTGCACAGCTTTCCCCTGTCTTCTTTGAGGACATTAACAAAGGGATTAAACAGGCTAGAACTTTACTCTGTTAATATAAAACTTAGTAGCAACATAAACACGCTGGCTTCAGTTGCCCCTCTTTTGAACAGAGGTGGAAGGGTGCAGAGTGTTTCTATAGCATTTAGCTCCCTGAAAGAACTGGAGGAGTGGTGAGGTTAACATTGTTCTTTCTGAACATCCTCTTGCAATCTGTGCTCAAAGGAAAGCTGTTTTCAGAGAAAGAAAAAAAAAAAGTATATATATACACACACACACTTGGGTGCTCCTGGAAGGAGAGTTTTGATGGTGCCAGCTTTTGCATGAGGCTGTGGCAAGGGCTGTTGCTGACACCAACCATCACTGGAGAAGATGAGGAGTATTGCAAAAACATAATGGGAGGCAGGGGGGCACTCTGAGCCTATGTGGAAATCTCTCTAAATTACTGGGATCTTGAGTCACCAACTGACATGCTATAATCCAGTGTGGTACGGGGGTGCAGGTGGACTTCTTTATGAGTGAATATCCCAAACAGTTCATAACCAAGGCTGACAAGCCTTCATGAGCAGCACAATGCCTAGAGCAAACTAATCTAGATCACTCCTTTATTACAACTTGCAGGAACACAACATAAGAGTAAATGTACTGAAAAATACACCAGGTTGTTCCATCTTTGCTCAGCTGAGGCTCTAGAGGCACCTGAGGTAGGAGGTTCTTGAGCTATTTGCTGCAGGGGCTATGAAAACAAAAATGAGATTGGCAGCTGTAATTACAGCATTCTCCTATCCCAAGGATTTCATGCTGGCCCAGAAGAAAGGGCCATGAGCTCATGCTGGGACACACAGCACCCCTTTTTCCCTCCTCTTCATGGAGTTCTTAGGAGTCAGTGGCATCAAAGAGGCTTCAGGGAAAAAATCCTTATGGCGACATGGGATAGGGCCATTGGAACAGTGAGTTGGGAAATGGAAATGCTTCAGGTGCCACAGCTGCTTCAGCTGTCAACAAGCACCCTCGGAGATAGGCCATGCCTACAAAGTGCTTGTATAAGATGCTTCCTTTAGGCAAAATAAACTGGAGTAACCAGAGCCAGAGTCCAACACTACTGTTTGCTCATAGTAAGGGAGAGGATGGTGCCCACCAGTGACCTCCAGAATGCTCAATGAAAAGGCAACACAGGCTGCTGATGAGCAGACGTGTCTCTTGCTCCAACTGAAGATATTCCTCATTCAGGAGACTTTCCTAGCTAAGGCATATGGAGTTGGTGAGGCAGACAGAGGCAGCTGATGTTTGTAGAAGTCCTGAGCACAATGAAATATGCTCAAAGAAATTTCATATTGTTTTTGTTGACCATGTTGTCCCTGCTGCCATTCATATGCTTCTTAAACATAAACAACAAAAAAAAGGGTTGGGGGTTGACTTCTTAAAAAAAGAAAATTAAAAAAAATTCAATCTATGTCACATTGAGCTTAGTTTCTGAAAATATGTGGTTTTGCAGAATGAGTGGTTTTGATTGTTTAGCCTAGTTTAGATTTTAGTTCAGTCACATTGACTTACACCCCACAGTTCTGCAATTAACATTCATGTCTGTTCACAGTGCTCAACACTGTTCCTTGTTCTTAATACTCGGTACTGGCTCTAAAACAATGCTGTCTCAACCAAGAACTAGTTGATTGTTTTAACAGCACCCTGTAAGCAGCAAGAGTAGTTAATCCATGGGTCATGTCTTAAAAGGCCATTAAGTGTTACCTGGCCAATAGTCCCTCAAACACAATTCAGAACTGCATCATAGGAAGCACTGTTATTTTGGGCAGCGTGAAGGGGAGGTGTGCAATCAGTTTTACTGACAGATAGCTCCTGTGCACCTATGAGAGAAGGGATGTTACTGTTGATGTTCAAAGGTATTAATGCAAGGCTGAATTTGTAGCTCTAATGCTTCAAACTTACACAGAGTTGCTGAAAGCCAGAGTGGGAAACCTTTGCTCTCTCAAAAAGATCAAAATGTAAAGCTGAAGGAAATGTCAGGTTGCCATGAAATAACACATAGTGGTGAGATGTTAGTCACTTGCAGGGAATAAATCCTGCTATATTTAATAAAAGGGTGACCACCTCCTGCCTCATCTTTGCTGCTTCATGTTAACCCTGGGGCTTGCAACACGTTCCCTTTATTGCAGTATTTTCACGTTTCTTCAAAACTTGCATGGGCTATAATCTGCATTAACAACATTCAGCCTCCCTGTGTGACCTACATCTCCACCTGCTCCTTTATTAGGTGATTTCCATCCTACACTCTTTTAGTCTGCAGTCTTGGTTATTGATTTCAGAAGTAATACAGGTAGTACCTCTCACTACATACACTGTGGGGTGCGATGCCTTCCCTTCACAGAGGGACACATGTATGTAGGGTGTCAGATGATTTCTAAAGAGAAGCACTTTTTAATTTGCCCCTGATTAAGCAGCATACTCTATGATTCCCCTGCCCCTTATATGTGCACAAAAATTTCTTAAAAGTCTTCCTGAACAACCAAAGAAGCAAATGCCACCTCTCCCCACTTTCCAGAGTTGGCAGCACTGACCAGAAGTATAAATTCCCAGCTTTCAGGAGAAGTTTAACACAAGTTGCAGGTCATGTTCATGTTGAGTTAGTGAGGGAAACGCTCAGACCCTGATGGATGTGGAGTTCATCTGTAGATCTACTCCCAGTGTGGTACGCCACTGGCTAATGTAGATGCACCTACCGAGACCAGACCAAACCCCAGTGGGAACCACTGCTAAAGGCATGCCATGAGAAAATGAACTGAATGGTAGCGTGAACAGCTCTTAAAACAAAGGTGACTTATGCAGATTGGCAGCTAATGTAACATCTGCGTTTCTGAAGGACTGGATCCCCTTTAGAAAAAAACTGTTTTTGTCAGGTTATTTGGAGAGCTGTGAGTAGTCCTTACTTAGCCCAGAGACAAATTCACGGAAGTTGATAAGCAAGTCTCCATTTTCATCAAGAAGCCTGAACAAGCGCGCAGCTAATACATCTGAATGAGTTCCACATGCCCAAGGAAAGAGCAGAGCGAACATCCCCTTGAACTGCTCAAAGTCAATCCGATACTGCTCCAGATAAGGCAGGCTGGGATCATGCCGGTCAATAGCGTTGCTGTTTCCTCCCCAGTAGCAGCTAGTCAGATGCTCTGCCTGAACAGAAGGCAAATGCCATGAGATTGCCATCACCTATGTAAACAACTCATTCCTATCAGTGATTAAAGGAATATCCAAACAAATCATACATATACATTCTTAAGAAGAACATAAGACTAGCAGATGTATTTCCATCTACCTAGCCCTCGTGCTCCTGCAAGAGGTTTCTCCTCTTAACAGCACAAAAAGACATCACTCTGCAAAGAAAAAGAAGATAAACTTTTTCTGCCTCCCAAGCAGATGAAACATGAAATAGCTGTTTTCAACAGAGCAGTAAGCAGCTGTGATTTGCATATATACAAAGGCTTCTTGTGCTTAGTCACCCCCTTCAACCTCACCCCATGGTCAAGTCAGAAAGGGGATTCTCATGAGATCTTTAATTTCAGAGCATATGAAAATAGCTGTTTATTGGAAGTATTTTTTTGTTGAACAGCATAGTCTCAAAAGTACTGTATGACACCCTACTCTTTCAGTCTTACTGAAGTCAGTGAAAGTTCTGGAGCTGATTTTGGTGGAATCTAATTCAAAACGATTCAGAAGCTTAGAGAAATAGATCCCAGCCCTGCACAGCGATCAGCTGAGGTGCACTGTCTGACTTGGTCTCACAGATTCCATGGAAGACTGAAAGAGGGCACTGCAGGATCTGGACAATTATAAGACCTGACATTACAGATGGGAAATAAATACTCATGGCATACCAAAAAAAATCTCTGTTATACAAGAACAGAGGAATAAAGTATCTTGTTTTAAGGCACTGGGCATGAAGGTGAAGCTAAAGCATTTTAACCACTCACCTTGAAGTTTGTGGATGTAATGGTACAATTGCTGTACAATTGAGTTACAAGGACACGTAACTGTGCAACACTAGATTTCCATGTAATACAGTATGCATTAAAACATTAACAATGGTAAAAATGAGCTATTGTGATATGGAAATATTAGCTGAGATAACAGAATACAGGTATTTCTGTACTCAGCTCCAAAACTTGGGTCAGGCAGAGAGACACATATGTAAGTTTCTAAAGAGGGATCAAAAGCCTCTATCTACTATGTTTTCATTATAATAGTTTTCACCAGTATATTCTTTTTTTCCATGGACAAATAATTTAGTGAATTACTTATTTGTTCAGCTTTTAAAAATTGTTGGGTTTGGGGTTTTTCATTTGGGTTTGCTTTTTTTTTTTAATGTTCAATAGTACAGCAGCTGATTCAAGTTTATATTAAGATACTTTATAGTAAGTAACTCTCAGACTCTAAAGACTCAAACTGGTCTTTAGAAAAGACACGGTCCAATATAAAAAACTGAACATTTGCATTTCCTGCAGGCACACGATCACTTCACTTAGCTTTACCTTGAAAAGAGCATACAGTTCCTCCAGTTCATCGATAGTAAAAGAAGTCTCTGTGACAATAGTTCGTACCTTTTGAAACACAACATTAACAGTTACGGATTTGAAATCCATGTTTCACTGAAAAGCTAAATTAAATTTCAGAAACTGACTGACCTTAATCTTTGCAAAGAACATTATTTCAATACTTACCACATTGCGCTTTGTAGTATCTTCAAGAGTTTGGATAACTTTCAGCCTTTGTTTGAATCTCATTTGTTCAATTAAATCTGCTCGGATACTTCCAAATTTCTTTTAAGAGAAAAAGAAGTACAGGATAGCCTGTGTATTAATATCTGAATTACTTAGCTTGCCTTTGACATATGAAGAAAAAATAATTTAATTATGTGTTATGTCACAAATGGCAGCTCTAAAAGAACGTGGTTAAGGCATTTTTTCTAACTCATGACAAAGTTACAAAGAGTTTAGGAATATATCACTAGATTTTATTTTTCCCAATACCTTTTCATTTAATTTAAAAGGCCTTCATTATGTTACAAATCCTCACATTTCAAACATAATCTCAGTACTTAGAAATTTCATGCTTGGCAAATCTCTATGAATAGATTGTTTCATGACTCCTGCAGAGCTTTATTTCAGCTTATTCTAGAATATCTCAAGTGCCAGATAGAGAAAAGACAGAGTAACTGCATCTCTAGCAGCTGAGACAGTACGAGTCCATATGTTCATGAGGATCTCAAATCAAGCATCAAGAATGCAACTTCCATTAGGAAGAAGAATCTCTCAAGTGCTCAAGTCTTACTTTCAGAATTTTCCTTCTCACAGTGCACATAATAACCTCAGGGACGTCCTGCATATACTACAGAAACATCCTGGGGAAAACCTATTAGGAATAATATTCCATGTTTTCCTATGTGGACTAAAGTCTAATCACTAAGATTTGTTTTTGTGAACTGTAAGTCGAATTTATGCCTTCATACAGGATCGGTTTATATTTTCAGGGCAAGTGCATCTACATAAGCAGGTCATAATTTGCCAGTACACTCTTGTGTGATCAAATTAATGCTAAAGCTGAGTTCATCTGTAAAGCTGTGCACCATTATACCTTGGGAATAAGAAGATGCTTCGGGTACTTGGAGTATTTTGCAAAAAAAAAAAAAAAAAAAAAAAAGAAGTCTTTTCAAAAACATGGAATCTAGATAAACATCATGAACAGCAAGGATGACAGAGGTTACAAAACCTTGAAAAAAGAGGTCTTTTGTGGCTCTGAGGCCACATCTATTCCAGTAATCAGAGCTTATTCTCTGGTCTGGAGGCCAAGTGAGATGGCTGTTCATATCCACACAAAACTAAAACTCATGCAGCCTACAGAAAAGCAAGGCTGCATGCAATTATCTTCTGGGAATGGTCCCTTGCTCATGTTAGCTTTCAAATCATACAAGGAATTGTTGGAAGGTTGTCACTTGTTCTGGGTGAAAACTTTCAAGTTTTGAGTGTCAGTGGTTTAGTTAAAATGACCAAATCCAGATACTACTAGAGATGTAGTTTAACTATTTATGGACTATTACGGACTATTTTTTTTCCAAAATAACTAACATCCGACACAAGCACGTAAAAGTCCTGAATATCTGAGTCTACACTCCATTGACAGCTAGTAAGACATGTGCAGGCTTTTAAAGCTCTAGTGATTATGCATTATTTCAGCCACTCCTGTTGTAGTTATTGTTAACACCAGGCTCTATGGCTTCTGAATTA
>JANHGN010000374.1:0-27180 GCA_024605025.1 Megaceryle maxima
TCTACCAGGCGGGTCACCCAGTCACAGGAGGAAATAAGATTGGTTAGGCAGGACCTTCCTTTCCTAAACCCACGCTGGCTGGCCTGAGCCCCTGGTTGTCTTGTACATGCCGCTTGATGGCACTCAGGATGATCTGCTCCATAACCTTGCCAGCCACCCAGCTCAGGCTGACAGGCCTATAGCTTCCTGGATCCTCCTTCCAGCCCTTCCTGTGGATGGGCATCACATTGGCCACCCTCCAGTCATCTGGGACCTCCCTGGCTAGCCAGGACCGGGGATAAATGATGGAGAGCGGCCTGTCCAGCTCTTGTGCCAGCTCCCACAGCACCCCAGGATGAATCCAGTCCGCACCCATTGACTTGTTAGGGTCTAAGTGGCACAGCAGGTCCCTAACTACTTCCTCTTGGATTTCAGGAGGGATATTCTGCTCCCAATCCCCCCTACCAACTCAGGAGCCCAGTTGCCCTGAGGATAGTCAGTCATTTTGTTAAAGACTGAGACAAAGAAGGTGTTGAGCACCTCGGCCTTTTCCTTGTCTTTCATTACTATGTTCCCCACTTTGTCCAGCAAGGAATGGAGATTTTCCCTGGCCCTCCTTTTGTTATTAATACATTTATAAAACCACTTTTTATTATCCTTGATGGAATTGGCCAGATTAAGTTCCAAAAACTTAAACTCAGTGATATGAGATCTTGAACAACAGAGCAAATTAGCAGTGCCAAGAACAAAGGTGGCTGACTCACAAGGTGCAAAGGCTCCATAACCTGTGACAAGGTGAAAATCCCAGAGTGCAGAGGACAAAACTTCCTAAATGGACGTTGTGACCTGTCCATTTTCTAATTGCAATTTTCAGTACAGCAGTGCTGTTTGACCTTGGTAGGAAAAAGGTATTGCTGAGCTGACAGGCAACTGAAAGCGTAGCTGCTGGCATCCACTTGGGCTAGGCAGTCTCAAAGGAAGCCTGAAGTGGAGCAGCCAGTGTTAGCATCAGCTTCCTCCAGGGCTGTTTCCTGATCCAAAATCCTCATACTAATTCATCTTCCAAGATCAAAAAGTCTTTGGGAGTTCAACAACAGTTAGGTGATTTGGGGAAAAAATGAAACCCAAACCACCTCCAGAAGAATGCCAGCATTGTGTATAGTGCCCGATCTTGTTCCCTCATGAAGATGGGCAGTTGCCAGCTGCCTTTTGCAGATAGCTGCCTTTTGCTGGGTCTGGGTGCAATCTGCCTTAGCTAAAAGTATGGCCTAGGAAGCTGGCAGAATTTCCATTTTGCTTTGCTGCACTTGGAGACAGAGGTTCTAGTTGTTTTAAATATTTCCTTTAAGTGCTTTACCCTATTTTTCCTTTGAACAACCATCCTCTGGAATATCATCTGTGTAGACATAAGACCTTCTTTGACATCATGAAATAACTGTGCCTTTTTCTCCATCAGAGGTGACTCAAAGCACACAAGAGCTGCAGAACAGAAAAACATGAAAGTATGTTATCTCTCTTAAAGTTATGACGGTGTCCATTCTGCCTCTGTGCAGTGGGGTCTGATTTCTCATAACCCTGTGCAAGCAGGGACCCTACAGCCAGCCTGAAGCCACATAAAACTCTCCTGCTTTCCCTTTTTGAATTCTATCCACTTCCTGCTTTCCCTTTTTTGAATTCTGTCCACCTGTTTGGCAGCTCTGGAGAGTCAGCCTCACCCACTGTAGGGCTCAACACCACGTTACCACCTGAGTAGCATTGGGGTGAGGGTGCTGGGGCTGCTGGTGGTGCTGGCGGAGCTGGGGCTGGGCACAGTGGTATGACAGAAGGCATAGGGAGGGACCACCATTTCTGCTCACCTCCTGAGGATTTAGAACCACCCAGCTGGTTCAATCCAATCCAGGCTGCCCAGGGAGGTTGTGGAGTCTCCTTCTCTGGAGAGATTCAAACCCCATCTGGATGCAATCCTAGGTAATGTGCTCTGGGCAAACCTGCTTTGGTGGAGAGGTTGGACTAGATGATCTCTAGAGGTCCCTTCCAACTCCAACAGGTCTGTGATTCCATGATTCTGTGGGGAGCTGCAGCTGCAAGAGTGGCAAAACTGTGTCACAGCACAAACTTGATCGTCGCGGAAATGCCAGTGCTTTGGGACAAATTTTAAAATGCCTTTGAGGTACCCTTTAAGATATTTTTTTTTCTTCTGGCAATTTTTTATTCATTTTTGTGCACTGGGGATCCCCAAAGGAGCATTTCTGGTGCGATTCTTACATCTTCCTACTGATCTGCTATGACACTCGAGATTATGCTGAGACTGTACTTGGCACATCACTGATATGCCTGTTAGGAATTGTGCAGCACATGCGTAGGACTGGGTTTGAACCTTCTCTCTTTGATCAGTACTGTATTTCTGCTTCTACCTGACTACTATATTCTGTGTGAAAGCTCTGTGATTTCCTCCTGTTTTGTCTGCTGCCTAATTTAAATGTAACATCTGTCATTTCAATAGAATTTGGAGGCTTTTCCGCCACCCATGTTTTTGCAGGTAGGCCAGTAAGATGTTAATCTTTGAAACAAATGTGGCCACAGAACAATTAAAATTGGGAACGCGGCATTCCAAAGAAAATAACTATAATTCTTGCTTCTTTATTTTATTTTAATTGCACTGCTAGAAATATTTTTTTCTTTTCTAGACTATCAATTCACATGTTTTTTTATGAAGTCCAGCATTGTTTCTCACTTCAGTGAAGCTGGTGACTACGTACAGGTCTATGTTTTCTACTCCTTTCAGGGATAAAATATTCATCACACACTTACAGAAAATCACCCAAACCATCTGCCTGGTCTTTACAGGAGATGGAGAAAGATTTGAAAACATGCTCTGCTTCCCTACCCATTTGCACAGATGAATGGGTTTACTTGGAAGACTTTACTTTTGATCTTTGTTTTTATTTGCCCTTTTTGAACCCGCAAAGTCTTTGTTTCCATTCCTGTCATGGTGCAATAACAATAAATTTAAATGTTTTTACCAATCTACTTCTCTCATAAACCTGTCTCTCCATATAGACGTTGGGAAGACCCAACAAGCCAACAGACTGAATTTTTCAGAAGCTATTGCAGCTTTTGTGCGTGTGGGTTTAGACCTGACTTTGCAGAAGTCATCAGCATATAGTTGATAATGATGGCAACTGTGAAACCAATCCCTTTGGAGTTCTGGTGCTGAGCATGAAGGGTTGCTCTTAAAAGTAGTTTCTGCTTTTGAAAACTTTGGACTTGAGCCAGAGCTTTCATCTCCTTATCTATAAAAATGGAATATGGCTTAAATACTTCTCCAACAGCTCATGAAGGTTCGCTAATGTTTATAAAACACTCGGAATTGAAAAGCACAGAGTATTACTGATTATTTATTAATTCCTGTTGTCTTGCACCTTCACATTCCTTTCACATGTCAAAGAAGAGGATTTTTCAGGCAGCAGAACCAGCAAAACCTGTAACAGCCTACGCTCTGTGGTCTCTATGTACCCCCTCTCCAGATCCCCATGTTGCATTTACTTCTTAAATCACTCCCTTTCGCCAGTGCCTCCTGTCTCCACTCCTTCCAGCACAGCCCTGGATTCCATCCCAAGGCCTCTGTGCTGAGACCAGCTGGTCCAACATGGCTGCAGAGTGGCCAAGAAGTGAGAGCCTGAAACCAGATCAGACCTGAGAGACCAAAGAGCAAAACTGAGAGCAGAGTCCACAGAAGAGCCCTTCACCTCCATCTGTTCCAGGCCTCTGCCTCTCTCTCTACTTTGGTTGAAATTAGCCACAGGTTTAAAAGTTCCTGGGAATGGGGAGGTTGGTACAAGACTGTTTACAGGGTTGGTCTGTTCCTTTGTTGATCTAATAGATGTTTGAAATGTTTGGAATGTTCAGATCGTGAATAAACCTCACAGAGCAAACTCACCTTTTCCCATCAAGATGATTTCTCTAAGTGCAGTATTGACATTTCTTTGTGCTCCTTTCCACAAGGCTGTGCTGACAGTGGCAGGTGTATGTGAGCTGATCTATTCATGGTGCAGATTAAGTCTTCTGAAGGACACAGTGACTCATTCTCCAGCAACAAGACTCAGCACCTTAACAAAAAAGCATTTTCAGAAGCATTTTCATGCTATCAAACTATCCTGTAGTAGCTCTCAGCCCGACTCCCTTGTGCCAATGTGACATAACGTTCCCTCTGCCCCGGCATGGCCTGTGGAAGATGCAGTAGCTGCTTCCAGACAGAGGAAGGTTGTTGTAAACTGAGGAGCTTGCTGGGGCGGGCCATCTTCTCAAGACAAAGAACATATCTACAAAAATACAGGAACATGTACATCCATATGAGTCCTTCGTATACCTACCTGGAGAAAGCAGCGAGTTAATGGAGGAACTGAAATCAAACCAGTTTTGTTACTGCTTTGCTCTTTTTCTTTTTTTTTTTTTTTTTTTCTGAGAAGCAGCCCCAGGACTCGGGGAACCTGATGCTTTCAGTTCTACCACACATTTGCTCTGGCAAGTTACACCTCCGCTCGACTCACTGTAGTATTTACCCTGCCTTGAATATGTGGGTATGGATACCCAGACAAGCCAAACTTGCCCGAAAGCACACATTTGATTCACAGTTCTACAGGCAAGTCCACACGAGGAGTTCTGGGAGGGTGTGTTGGACTTCAAAGCATCAGCAGTATGAACTACCTAAGGAACTGTTTCACTGAGTGCTGCCGAAAGACGTGTTTGTCTTTCCTCGGCTCCCGCTCGCAGACTTTCCTAGTCCATTATTAAAATACCAAAAATAAAATACTTCTGATTCAGTATTTTCTCCTTTGTGTTCTCCCCAGCTGCTCCCCAGGAATTGATGCTGCACCAGTGAGTGAGTTGTTCCTGTTCTGGACTGTGACGTTATTTCAGAAGGATGCACAGAGAAGTTTCAGACCATGAAGGGCATTTCAGCAGTGATTCTTTTTAACCCTTACTTGATTATGATAGTTCCTGGCAAAGAAATGGTGCTGCTGAGGTAGCAGAATTGAGACAGCTGTTGTTTGCTTCTGCCCTTGCCAGCTGAGGTCTCTGGTGCCACAGGGTTGTGAAATTGAATCAAGATCTAGAAAAAGGGTGATAAGAAGCAGCTTCAGAGTTACTACATAGGGAGAGCTGCCCTCATGGGGCCCTGTGAAGAGCTTCCTCTGACCCACACATGATATCATAAAGCAGGGAGGGAGGCCAGCACATGAATGGGTCATCCCTTCTAAGTGGGATATGGCCGTGCAAGGCTTAGGTAACTATTTTCATGTTATTAAACAGCTTCTAATGTGATAGTAAGATGTTTGTGCTGTGGTTGCTGATGCCACATGGTTTATACACGTGAAAGAGTAGCTGGCTGAGGGAGAGATCACTTTTCCAGCTACGCTGACCACCTGAGTCTGCCCTTGGTGTGATCTCTGCAAGAAAGGCAGGAATGATTGGCACTCAGGGACATAGATCTGTAGATGGTGGCTGATCACAGGGAAACATTTCTGGACACAAGCATGGGATGCATAGTGCATGAAACAAGGATCCCCAGGAAAGCTGGGGTTTCCCCTTTGGAGAAGGGACTAAATTTATTTCCTATTATTTATAAGTAGAATGTTTCTGCCCATTATTACATTATGTGACACACATCACCATCTTCTGTCCTAGTGTGCAAAGTTACATGCTGAGATCACATCACCTGATGGGAAAAGAAGGTTTAATTATATATTAAATACTTCCAGAATGATTTTAGCTGATGATGGCAAAATGGCTCAGCCTTCAGACTTGTTTGGATGCCAGTGTGCTCTGTGCCACTTGTGTTAACACAACTCTGCACCTCCACAGCTTCTGTGGGGGTGTCAATTATGGACACTGGTCTTCTGTGATAGGCAAGGACAGCAAGAGAAATCAGGGATGCCACAGGGTCACGTAGTTCTGTACTGCAAGTTGCATGCTTGTGCACTTGTGTGCATCATACTCAGTGTATGTGAGAGGAAGACTTTCATGCTCTAGGTACTTCTTGACTCTTCTTGCTTTCCCACGCACTCCAAGGCCAACCATGTTTTGAAGATTTTGGATCTGTGCCCAAAACCACTAAGCACTCACAGGAGAATAGGGAACCTTTATCCCCCCCTTTCTCCAACAGATTCCAGCCTTGTCAACTTATCTAGAAAGAAAATTGCATTCCTCTTTTCTCGTTAATGGGGGAGGGGAGTGAATTTTCTTACTTACATTGTTAAGCACAACAGGGTCACTGTTTTTGCGGTATCTCTTTTATCTCACCTCTACCCATTAGCCTGTTCCAAATCCCTTGCAAGACAGTAGTTTACAATCAGATACTTCAGTTTTAAGCTTGAAAGAATTTGGGAAATAAGTAGTTCTGGTTTACTGAGGAAGGTTAGGGCAACTGAAGAAAAGGCAGGTCACCAACACTGGTTTAAATGCATTTTTAGGGTACCGACTTGTTGGAATTCCCTAACAGAAGAAGATGCTTCCCAGAGCTCTAACAAGACACCTTATCTCTTTGCTAAAAAGATGCTTAAACATTATCTTCTGACCAGCATATTAGTGAATAGGGAGGAATTAAAGGAAGTTTAGTCTCTTAAATCAATTTGCCTGTCGAAAAAAAAGTAATCTCAAACATCACCATAAGGAAGGCCTTGGCAGATATCGGGCTGAGCTGGAGAAGCTGTCTGAAAAGCAAACCTGCTTTTCCTTTTACCTGTGTGCCCTTGTCCCATAAAGTGGCATCACACTACCTATCTCCAAGGTGTTTACGCACTTCTGTTGCCACTTAGACTTGAAATACAGGTCTCCAGGGACAATGCTGTGATGCTGAAATATAAGAGCATATATGTGTCACAATGGATGGATGAACTCCTGTTCACTAGGCTTATAATCTTAGCTTTTATCTTCAGAATATTTCCCAGGCATCTGGAGTATTTTCCAGACATTGCTGCAAACACAGGTAGAGTAAGTAAATAATTATGTTACACCCTTCCTTCCAAAGCAGAAACACACACACGCTGCTCAGGACCGTATCTTAGCATGGAACAGGCAGGTGGTCAGGCAGCCTGGGAACAGGCTGGGCTTATGTCTTGTCTGAATATACTTTGCACATTCAGGAGGTAAAAGTCTCCCAACAGTGACACTGGAAAAACTCAGTGACTGCCCACAACTTAATACACAGGCAAATCTGCATCCTTGGCTTGAGGGAGCACAGGCACTTGCAATGGTGTTATCAGCTGACTGGTTGGATGTGAACCTGACCTTGTTTCTCTAGTGTATGTTATTTTCCATGACAGGAATTATTAACTGGTCAGGTAATGGTATTATTTTATTACTTATTTACTTACTTATATATTTTATTATAATTATTACTTGTCAGGTAATGGCAAAGACAACGATGACCGCTTCTCTAGCACTGACTTTGCATCTCTTTTCCACCATGTTCCTCGAGCCACTACTGAGAAGCTCCCCCGGAATATGACCTTAACTTTCAGTCCCTTTGAGATATAAACAACCCAAGCAAGCTCTGCCCCCTGCCTTCCACATGTACAACAACCCAGGTCCTTCCTTGCTCCTGTGCCACCTCCCTCTCCCCACCCCTGAAATGCTGCCAAGTACTCAGCAGAACCCCTCCAGCAGGACCTCTGAACTGCCACCCCAGTCCCTCTTGTTCTCCCACCTTCAGGAGACAACATGCATCACGGCAGAGCTACAGCTCCACACAAGGTGACTTCCCAGCGTGTTGCTGCCTACCTTCCAAATGCAACCAGTACTTATTTCTCCAGTGAGTGATCTCTCCTCTGGCCCAGCCACTTGTTTTCATAAAACTTTTGTGCATTTAACACTTCTGAAAGACTTTTGCTTTTCCCTCAGATCTGGCTGAAAAAAGATTAATGGCGATGGGAGGAGGGAAGGGGGGAAGGGGACTGATTTGATAGACAGACAAATAGACAATGTGATTGCATCAGTCTCATTTCCTTAGGAAACTGGGCTAAAAATGAAAGGCTTTATTTGCCCCTGGGAATAAAGCAGAATGTCTCTCACATCTTTACAAAGTATTTGTTTCTATGTACACTTATAAATAGGATAAGAGAGGAAGTTTGCACTGGATTTTGAGCAAAGAATTAAAAGGAAGAGCAGGAGGTGCGTGGATTTCAAAACCTGGGATACTCTTAGGCATACGACAGCGCAGCAATGACTGCAGGGTCTTGCAGACCAACGCCACGTCACCTATGTCTACACATCACTGGCCTGAAAACCAACAGCCCGTTGGGCAATTTTTCACACCATGACAGAATGGATGCTCTTTTTCTGCACCAGCAATGGATGATGTGCTTTAGACCAAACTCTTTGTGCATTTTGAAGTCAGCAGACTTTCTCGGGTGGACATGAGCAACGTGGAAATTGCTGTATTTGATCAGATTTATGGTCTAGAGACTCCTGTCTGACAGTGACTGAGAGAAAAATTCCCCAAGCAGGAAATGTTCCCCAAAAAGGTCTCATCTATGATTAACAGATTATGTAAGATGAAGAAGCACTTATATGCCTTCTAAATTTCTCCTTTCCTGCATTAACTCTAGATATTTTATCCTCGAAAACATCGAGTGCAACCTTGGCCTCAGCAATAATCTGTGGCACTAAGTTATTTATGGATGCTGTATATAAAGATATTTTTGTTTGCAAGATCTGAATTTACTACCTTTTGGTTTCATTGAACTGGCAGCATTGTCAGCTTGGGCTTTTATAGTCATACTCAACACACAGGGAACAAAGTAGTTCCACATCCTCTAGAAACTTCTGATTGCTGCGAGACATGACCAGCGACGTAACATCGAAAAAAAGAGAACGGTTTGTACAGCAGGAGACAAGGGGGACTTCCCTCCCAGGGGGTTGACAGAACAGAAGTGGTTGCATGGCCTTTTAGTTTTCACTTCAATGGCCTATGAACAGAAGCCTCTTCTTCCTGAGACATGCTAGAATTTCCATTACAGGAATATTCTGCAGTCCCAGCAAACGCTGTACTGAGGACTGTCACTAGAGGCAGTCCTTGTCCTCTAAACACATATGTTTAAAATATGAAAGACCAGCACAGTCTGGGAAAAAGGGATGCAACGCACCACTGGAAGATAAGAAAAAGAACATGTATCTTGCCTGCAGGTATAACAAAGGTCTGACCAGGAGTTATAGCCTAAACTCAGTTTCAAATTTGATCTTGCGTCCCCAGGGGGATAAGACTGATCTGTTCTAACTTAGAATTAAAAAATGAGACATCTGAGCTCATCATCCTACAATCCCTTCACCATTAGCCGAGAGAATTAGGTATTTCCAGGAGACAGGTCATGTGACCTATCTTAAATTAAAAAAATAACAGACATTTCTTCTGTCTTCGATTATGTGGATTTGAGATTTTTTCTAAGACTAGTTTAAAACCTGTGCTCTGCTCTACTGCTTTCAGCACAGTTACTCATTACTACCTCTATTCAAGACA
Organism: Megaceryle maxima; assembly: GCA_024605025.1. Classification (NCBI taxonomy): domain Eukaryota; kingdom Metazoa; phylum Chordata; class Aves; order Coraciiformes; family Cerylidae; genus Megaceryle; species Megaceryle maxima. Next base: position 9,497 of record JANHGN010000374.1, read on the forward strand.
GACTATTTTTCCCATTTCCAAATTTGTCAATCAGAGGAAGATGGTGTTCTTGATCATCTTTGTCACTAGTTTCAAGTCAGTTTCTCTGATATGGGCAGAAATAAGATTTTACATTTACATTTTAATCACAAAACATGGGCCTGTCTTAGGTACCTTATTTGTTAAATAGTTTTGAATATCTCTGAGAGTTGTATATCTTAATTTCAGCCTAACTTGCACACTGAGAACTAATTGCTAATTCAAAAAGCATCTTAGACTTCAAAATCACTTACATATTCCCAGAAATTTGGCTCCTGACCTCACTTTCATCATGACCTTGAAAGAAAAACAGAGAAAAAAGTCAGAATAAAATGGTAAGCAAAGCAGCTGATTTTTTTATTATTATTAAGCTCAATAGCAAAACCCCAGTCTAATTATTCTCAACTGCAATAAAGTCAGAGTTATGACTTATCAAAACGTTCTCTTGGTTGATGTGGTTACAAGCCAGCAGCTGCACCGGGGGAAAGCAAGCAATCTGCAGACCTCGCAAAAAGATAAGTCTTGCTTTTTACCCTGGTCCTTTGCTTTTTTCTCTCTCTCTCTCTGTATTACTTTGTTTTATCAACCCATCGGGCAGAAACTGTATTTCCTGATCTCTTGATAGTGTCCTGCACATTTACATTGCTGTACAGATAATTGCTGTGTAAAGAATATGAATGATGCTGTAAAAAACCAGAAGGGTAGGGTTAATATCTGCCAGCAATTTGACTTTTCATTTATTATAAACCATCCCTGAAAAAAAAAAAAAAATTCAGAACACTGGAAAAAGAAGGTCTTTACTTACAACACAAGGAAAATACATGGCTGATACATCCTGGCAACCCTGCTGTTAGTCTTATGTCCAAGTAGCTACAGATGCAGGCTAGTCAGGGCACCATATGCCTGCTTCTCATCTCGCTCACCAACTTCTCAGAAACCTCTCCCAAAACCAAAACTCTCCACAGGATGTAAGTCCTGAGTTATTCATCAAAAAGGAACTGCTATCTTATCTTATGTTGATGTGTATGTTTGCTGGTTGCATTTTTCCTGTTGTGTTTCTTAGTCCACCCACCTAGCCTGAGTTAGAGTGCCCCATAACTTGGCTGTCTCCTGTCTAGAGGGCATCCTTGAGCAGTTTCCATCGCTATGGAGCTAACACACTGCACTCTCTGACAGCACTGACTGGATGGGGATCATTAATATCTTCATTGTGACCAGAGCAGATAGAACAAAACTGTCGGATGCAACAATTCTGTGCTTTTCCCTTTTAACTCCTTGTACCAAAGATTGTGGCTTGGTTCTTTTAAGCCACTGAAAATGCTCTACTTCTAACATGGCTGATGGCAACAGATTGTGGGAGAGTGGGAGAGGTGTTCAGTATGTAGAGATTGTGGATTTTTTTTTAGTAGAGAGATACTGTGTTACATCTGCCTCATCTTTGAATCACATTAAATATACACACCATTAAAAGGCTATTGAAATGTTCAAATATCAGTGTTTCAAATGAAAATCAATAGCATGCTATTAGGCTCATTATAATGCTGTTATGCATCATTAAAATGTATTTAAAAGCTTTCAGTGTAAGACAGGAGATGGGATAAATAAGAAGACACTTTGAGGATGTGCAGCATACTTAGAAGGCAATAAAGAGTCAGGCACGAGAGAAACTTTGTAGGTGCTTGGAAAGCAAGCCCTGCAAAGAGCTCACTGGGTGTTTGAAACATATGGGAACATGAGAAAATGAATGAGGTAGAACTCAGGATACAGGCAAACGAGTGGAGCTGCCACACTGCTGGAGAAAAACAAAACCGTTAAATGCTTTTAAAGATCATTTTATAAAGTATAGAGGGTTTGCAGTTTGTGGTTCTCTCTGCCTGGTCTATATATACCTCTGTACCACAATGCTCAGCGATGCTCCTAAAAATGCTATTGACATTTTGCCTTCTTGCACAAAAGGATTAATTAGGTCCTGAAAGCATGTTTATAAATGAGCTTTACCGAGCATCTTTCTGGTCAAATGTCATGTGGAAATGTCACATCATCAGATACTCTAACCTACTTCTTCCCTATCCAAAAGAGATTTCTAATGGGAAACTTTGGGTTTAATATTTAAATAGAAGTATGTATGTTTATACATGAATAAGTGTATACATACACGATTATAGACATAGGAAAGAGAGATTCCTTACTACATTTCTGATATTCTCTTTCTGAAGGGAAAGAATGGGAAGAAATGACTCTCCCAGTGGCTGGGAGTTTAAATGGGCAAGAGGGACAGCAGATTTCCAGTCTCTACACACTTGTATTTTTATGTTTTTATAGCTGATTGCCATTAAGCACATTTGCCTTGATCCCAGACCAGGTCTGGAACACAGACCACTGTCCTGCATCTCGCCAAGCAGAAAACCATCGGACCCTGCTTTTGCTCTCTGTCCTTTGCAGTGAATCTTTAATCCCTGTAGACAAAGCAAAGTAACTTCAGCCAAAGATGAACACTCCCCTCATCTCCTAATAGCCATAGCCTGGGCTGGAGGTTAAAACTCCATGGGCAGAGGAAGACAGAGGACCTGAATCTCCCACTTCCTGGACAAGAGCTCTGGAACCACCTCTGAATTATTGAATATTCTTTCAGAAGATGGATTTCAAACTTATAGCTTCAGCATAAAGTCCTTCCTCCTGCAATCAGATCTGCATAGGTAAAGATTCAACTGAAATTGATTTTGGACGAAAAAGGAAACATAAAGCATAATTCAAGTCATCGAGACAGGGAATAGAAATAGTCCCATTTCAGTCAGATATGCAACTGCATATCTCAAGTTAAAAACGCTGAGTGCTCAAATTGAAGTTCACAGTGAAGAGTTCCCGAGCAATGCACATACTGAATGTTTTCACACATGCTCAGCTATTTCAGAATTACAGATGGGTTAAAAAAAATCCCTGTCTGGTTAAACAGGGAAGAGGAAAAAGAAAAAAAAAAATCCCACAAAATTACTTTTTAAGAAGAAAATATTTCTGAATTAACTGAGAAGGTTTTCCTGGTCAGAAGAAGGGTCTATGCAAAGATATGTATGTAAATAGCAATATTGTCTGCTGCTGTTATGTGACCCTGCTGGGGTTTTACCATTGATTTTAATTGGAGCCAAAGTGCCATCTCTTCTGGAAGTGTCTACACTCAAGAAACCAAGTGACTGGACTAACAATTTATGTGTGAGCATCGGCCATTGGAAATCTGGCTTAAAATGCAGAGCTATCACTAAAATTCACAGTAGTAAAAGAATTCAGCAACAAACATGTTTATTTCTAAGCCACCCAGTGTTTCAGCACTTGTGAAATCATTCACACAATGCCATTTTTGGTGTTTCTTAAGTACTCTTCAAGCTGTATCCAAGAACCCTTGGTACTTTTGAGGTCTGATTAAGGAGTGAAGATGTGTTCTCATACAGTCACTCAGGAAGGCTTTCAGGCATTGTTCACAGGCCAATTCTGTTGATTATTCCAAGAATACCAAAATCTGTTTCTGCACTGGTGGTCCTGTCTCGTGTTTTAAATTGAAGATACAAACTAGGAAGAAAAATACACAGTGGTCTCTAGAAAGATACACATGAAGAGATGCAGACAAAACACACCAACTCCCTCCTTCTGCTCTGTGGCTGTTTAAAATAGACTGTAGATGGGATGGGTCGCTTAGATTATTACAGAAAGGAATTTGTGTACGGGTCGCTTAGATTATTACAGAAAGGAATTTGTGTACAAGACAAAATTCTCATGAGAATAAACAGAAGAATCTGGAAGTGCTTTAATTTACCCTTTGACTTTAAGGTGTGATTTAATTCCATTCCACTGTGTCCTTCCCAAATGAAATGTGAGCTAAAAGATATGCTGCTGGCAATTGTTTCCTAAGTCTCTTTGCTAGAAGAAACTCAAATACTTGCTGCAGAGCAAGTCGACTTAATACACCTCTGCCATTTTTGTTTTCTCCTTCCAAGTGCTGCCTTTTTCTATTGATCCTTCATTAGTACTTTTTTTCCCTAGTGTTCATAAATGCAGTTAGTGTTCCTTGGCTGTCTACTAAAATACAATAGCAAACAAGAACATTATCAATTTTAATAAGGAAAGAAGGAAAACCAACTTAATTAGACAGCCTTTCCCCTAGCTCAGGAAATCAAATCAAACTGAATGTGTTCCTTTAGTCAGGGATCTAATTTTCCAGTAACAACTACAATTTATCAAAGGCTGGTGTTCATTTAAATACTAAAACAATTGCCTACTAGCATTCAAATCATTCGTAAAGGTTTATTTGTATTTGCATAGGGTTACCTGCCAAACTAGATTGTCTGTGTCACTTTTAGTCTGGAATCTCTGCATATGTATTAGAATTATTGAGCCAATAGGACAGACTTAGATGAGGAGACTGAGAGTCAGTAATTAAGTATAGCCCAAATCCCTTTATCCCTTTTTAGGAACTCAAAGCACGAATTTTATTGAGGTTCTTATTCAGACAATAATACACAACATACATAAAGAATGACAGGTATATTTACACTTTTATTGACCGGTTAATAGCTATTCTATAAGCCATCTAAAAGAAAGGGAATATGCTCAGCCTGCTCCCAGAGGAGCTGTTCTGCAAAGGCAGAAGACCAAATTCTTCCCTCGACACTGTGAGACCATGCTTCAGTGATGTATCTCCTGCAGAATCTGACATTCTCAGACCCACTGAGGTAGCTGGGGTCCCAACCTTACTCCTCGAGTGTAATGTGATCTATTTCAGAAATTAAATTTGGCTGAGAACTCTTTTATTTTGAGTCTGCACTAGTACCACATACTCTTGCTTCTTCATTACACAACTTTTGAATATGTCACAAGAATATCCCACACGTTCACATGCCTACAAAACACAGCTCGCTGTGCAGTTACAGAAACACTCTTTTGTCACACATTTACATTTACACTTTCTGCCCCAAGAATATTTTACTCCCATCTTTTTCTTTGATTAGTATATTTATTACCCTGAAACAGCAATCTGTTTTCAAATTACTGTGACTTCCAAATTCCCTATCAGATGGTGCTTGTGCTCTTCCCACTTCCTATAACGTATTCTGTCTTCTAAACTGTTTGCTTTCCTGCTCTGACCAGAAACCTTTTAATTTTGATAGAGTAATTTCAGATGACTGCATCAGCCATGTATGAGTCACACTTTTTTTTTTTGCTATCTCAGTCATTGGGGAAACTTTTAATTGCTCTGAAGTGCATTTCTGCAACTCTACATCCATTATTCCAGTAAGTACCTTATCCAAGAGTGGCTTACATTGCTGAAATTCAGAGGAAAAGAAGAGGCAGTTTTCTCTTTCTAAACATGTTTCGTCTTTCTTGCTCTGCTATCTTCAGCAGAGTTTGTTATTAGGAGCAGAGTCTACAAAAAGGACACCCTGGACAGAACCATCACAGGTCTATATGACTGTGGATCCGTGCCCAGCAAATCACTCTGCAATTTAAGGCACAATTTTAAGCATGAACATTTCTAACCATAAACTTCATCCCCCAAATAAACACATACAACTTTTGCCAGCACACCAGAAACAGAAAATCTGCTGGTCAGTTTGAGGTCAACAGATGAGGGCAACACACAGTGTCCTCAAGGAAGGATTAGGAGAAAAGCTAAACTAATTCTTTGCATCTTTATATGGGATCTTGGAGATGTTACCAGGTAAGAACCTTTACTGATGGGGTACAAGTCAAAAGACCTGTCTCACAGTGAAGTGTTATTAAGAGATGTGAAATTAAATGAATGAGTCACTATTCATCACCAGGATCAGATGGGATTCATCCAAGAGACTGGTATCAGTTGAAAGATGAAGATGCTAAACTATAAACTGTGGTGATATCCTGGTTTCGCTGGGATAACATCACTGGCCAGCTCTAGTCTTCAGGCTGTTAGCGGGTTTGAGCCAGCCGGAAGCTTAAGCCGGGAGGGGCAGAAACCAGGGCAGCTGACCCTAACTGGCTAACAGGTGCATCCCAGACCATCAACATCACGCTCCTGATAAGTTTACTGAGGATAGGGGCTGTTCTTCAAGGTGCGTGCTTACCATTCTGCTCCTGAGGACTGCTCTCCTCTTTACTGTCGCTGCTGCATGCTCACTGGGCTGAATGTAGCTTTGAAAACTTTATATTAGTATTAGTTTCCTTAAATCTCTTTTCATTTCAACTCGAGGGACTCCTATCCTATTCCTGGTTCCCTCTTCTTGGCTGGGGAGGGGTCACTGGGTGATAGAGCAACTGCTATAACTTAGCCCCAGATGGGGGCTAAATGGAGGCAGATGTGCAACCTGTTCATCAAAGTGGTCTCAGTACAAAAGAAATAAGGGGGGGCAGGTCTAGCACTGGTCTTTATGGAGATTGTGAAGATAATCCCCTAAACTGTAAACTGCCAAGTCTAATTTCTGTCCTGAGAAAGCTGCAAGAAGCTAGAGCAGTGACCAGAGCTTCTGTACACAAAGGTGAGATGGAGTGAGTAACCCTGCTGTGTGCGAAGGGATGGATGAGGAACTCCTCTTGGGCATGTGCTAAGGCTTCTGCTGAGAAAATATCATCCAGCACTAGAAAAATGAAAACTATCAGGAAGGCTAGAGAGGATTTTTGTAATATTGTGTGGCTGAATCAAATGATGGTGATATTGAATAGTCTATAAATGCACAGTAAAATACTGTGATGAGGGTGGGGTGGGAAGGGAAAGAATCTTCTCCTTTTGTAGTGGTGGGTGCTACCTATCCCTGCTGAGGAAGTTATTGAGGACAGTTCTTCTATAGTGTCAGGTTCTCAGAAGAGAAAACATGAAAAAGAAGAAGAGAAATAAGCATGACTAGTACTATAAAGGTGTGTAAGTCTAGGGGACACTCACAGCTCGAACACTGGTTGCAAGTTTGGTCCTCCATTCCCAAAAAGGATACGGCAGAATTAGAAAAGACAGAGAAGGGCAGCCAAGGATGGCAGAATGAGGATGCGAGAGAAGGGGATGTGTCCTTAGAGAGGAACAACGATGGTAAGAGATGCATGGGTTGATGAGAAGTGAATAGAGTGGAGAAGGCAGCGCTGCTTTGTACAGCACGGCTCTTGAACTGCAGAGCTCATTGCCACCGTGTTTTATGCACACCAGAAATAAAAATGGGCTCGTAGAGCACTTGAAGAGCACAAATTAAGAACATTTCCTTGGGGCTGGGAATTGTAGCGATGAGCTTCAACCTTTAACTTGGGAAGTACCTATAGATCATATGGCCAGAAGCCAAATGCACACCTGGGAGAGCATCACTCTGTGCTTCACCGGTTGGATGCTTCTGCCAGCAGTCATGGGCAAGTTGCTGAGCTAGCTTAACATCTTCCTATATTTTTGTGTACAGTTATGACCCTTTACAGCCACAGCTACTCACATGACTTTCTTTCAGTCACTCCTATCAAAAAAACCTTATTTTCACTTTAATAATCTATCGCTCTCTCAAGTCTTTTACACCTTTGTATCAAACTGTACCTCCCAGTTTCTCTAGCAGGTTTAAAAGAGACACAGAAAAGGCCCTCTATTCTGCAGACCACTGACATTGTTTCACCCTCCCAATGTTTCACTTTTTGTTTTCAAGGCCACAGCATTCCTCTGACAGGAACAGAGAAATACAATCTCTCTACTGGTCAGCAAGACAGATGGGGAGGCAAGGCTGCACTGTTCTGTATGCCCTCAGCTCCTCTGTGAACTAGAATGTCTTCTTACAGACCGAGCGTTCGAGTCAGCTGCCAAAGCTCATCTTTCTACCTATTTGTACAGAAATCCATAGGAGTTTTAAGGAACCTTCTCCCACAGAGTCTTCCTCTCTCAGCTACTGAGTTTTCACATTATAAGACTGAAGGTATTCAAACTCCTCTCTATGCGTCAGAAATAAGAGTGGAAAGCTCTTGTTCATGTCCATGCTTTCCAGGTTCTCCAGCTAGCCCTGCCACACACCAGCAGAGATTACTTCCTCAGCAATGTGCAATACTTTGATCTTCTTACTAAATCTTACAGTTGGAGTCCTTGCTGCAGTTGTTAGTAAATTCTACATTGGCCCAAACTTCCAAGGACTCTTTAGCTTCCTTGAACAGGCTGGCCATGGCAGGAAGCTCACTGGCATCCTCTTCCAGCTGCTTTACTATTCTAGCTGCATGTTTTGCAAGCAGACCTCTCATTGTCATCTAGTCAGCTGGTGAGTAGCTGCTTTGTCAATAAGGCTTTTAGATCCCTCCTCACATGACTGCATACCCTGGTTTTGTTCTGCCCCTGTCATATTTTTTCACATCTGTATATGTATGTGGAGCTTCCCCATCAAATATGTCAATTAAATAACACATCTATTACTTGGTCTCCATGCAGAACACTAGCTTTCAGTTGGTATTAGTTTAGAAATCTCTTACACCAGTATGGCTACCTAGAAAGCCAAGGTCTTTGGGGCTGTGTGACAGGGGAAGAGTACCAATAATAGAAGAATCAGGCAGTGTCCTACCCTCAGGGCTTTCCAAGCCCTTCTTTGCTCAGTACATACCACAGAAAGTTCTTCCTCTGGGTTATGGTCTCAGCACTGCTTCAGGTACCTGCAAGTTGCTGTCCCTGAAGATGCTCTTCAACAAGACAAGCTGGTGAAAGAGATCGTCACACTTAGCAGGGATGTTGTTCCATCTGTGCCTTCCAGTATGCACTATTACAGCTCACTGTCCTTTAGCTCTGCCAAGAACCCCACCAGCAAGGCAATAGTTCTCAAATGAACTATGATGAAGAAATGAACACTGTCCTCCAGGATGCAGCAGGAGCAGGTTTGCAACACCCTTTTCATCACCACAGGCAAGGTGAGGTTGTCGCAGTGAGGTGGTTGTGGCTGCTGACTGAAGTAAAGCCCTGGCGTGTCTCTTACTTCTTTTTGTCGCTCTCCCAGGGACACACCATCCCTCATGGTGAGTGGAACGTGCCTTTGCTCCCATTTAGGGTGATGACAGGGCAGATATCTGGGGTGGGGGCTTCCCATCTTTGAGAAAATGAAGGGATTATTTTGGTGAGATGTGATCACAGAATCATGGAATGGTAGGGGTTAGAAGGGACCTCTGGAGATCATGTAATCCAGCTCTCCTGCTGAAGCAGGTTCAGCCAGAGAAGGCTGCACAGTACTGCATCCAAGTGAGTTTTGAGTATCTGCAGAGGAGACTCCACAACCTCTCTGGGCAGCCTGTTCCAGGATGTCTGTCACCCTCACAGGAAAGAAGTTTCTCCCCCTGTCCAAGTGGAACTTGAACTCCTGCTATGGCAGGGGGATTGGTCTAGAAATTTTGAGGTCCTTTCCAATCCTTAATATTCTGTGCAGTTCCTCTGTTCTAGTTTGTGCCTGTTGCCCTTTGTCCTGTTGCTGGGTACCACTGAATAGAGAATGGTCCTGTCCCCTTAACACCTGCCCTTTAGCTATTGGTAAGCATTGATAGATCCCTTCTCAGGCTTCTCTTCTCCAGGCTAAACAGTCCCTGGTCTCTCATCCTTTCCTCATAAGGGAGACGCTCCCTGCCCCTAATCATCTCTGTAGCCTCTGCTGGACTTTCTCCAGTAATTCCCTGTCCCTCCTGAACGGGGGAGCCCAGAACAGGACACAACACTCCAGATGTGGCCTCACCGAGGCAGAGTAGAGAGGGAGGAGAACCACACGCTGGCCACACTCCGGATGCCGCTGGCCTTCCTGGCCACCAGGGCACATTGCCGGCCCACGGTGCGCTTGCTGTCCACGTAACCAAACGCGTAACTCTTCTGTTTTTAAACGACCCCCTGACCCGACTCTATTCAGCCAGAAGAAAAGGGCGGGACCCGCAGCTGGGCAGGGGAAGGCAGCGATGGCGGGGCCGGGTGGAATCTCATCTTTCCGGCCTCCCCAGGCGGGGCCGGCTCCCGACCCCTGTCCTGCCGCCGGAGCTGGGCCGGGGCCAGGCAGCGTCCCGCCGGCAGCCGCGCGGGGCCAGCAGGAGGCGCTGTCCGGCGGTGACACTGAGCGCCGCCAGCCGCGCGCCGCCGGGCTCCCCCTACCGACCGCCGTACCCTCCCCGCGCCCGGCCTCAGGGAGCCGCGAGGCGGCTCGGGCGCAATCGGCCGCCCCGCCCCCGTCGGGCGACTCGGGCCAATCGCCTGCCGCGCCTTCCCGTTGCCGAGCCGGACCGCCCCGTCGCCTTACGGCGGTGCCGTAAAGCGCAGCCGGAGCGGCAGAGCGAGCGGGGCGTTACGGCGGCGGGGAGCGGGCGGCGGGCGGGGGCGGATGCCCGGGGGCGGGGGGAGCCCGGCGCCTGGCACTCAGGTGGGAGCGGAGGGGGGTGAGGCGGGCGGCGCGGCGGCCGGCGGGCCGGCGGGCGGCAGGATGAGCCTGTCGCCGAAGGAGCTGTCGAGCCTGCTGAGCATCGTGTCGGAGGAGGCGGGCGGCAGCACCTTCGAGGGCCTCTCCAGCGCCTTCCACCACTACTTCGGCAAGGCCGAGCACTTCCGCCTGGGCTCCGCCCTCGTCCTCTTGCTCCAGCAGCCCGACCTGCTGCCCAGCCCCGCTCAGCGCCTCACCGCCCTCTACCTCCTCTGGGAGATGTACCGCACCGAGCCTCTCGCGGCCAACCCCTTCGCCGCCGTCTTCGCCCATCTCCTCAACCCCGCGCCCGAGCGGGGCGGCGACGAGGCGGAGCGGACGCCGCTCTCAGGTGCGTCCCGCCGCCGTAGCCGGCCGAGGTACCGGCCTCCTTATGGCGGCTCGATCGCGGCTTCCCGCCGGTCGCTTTCGCTTTCCGCCTTTGGAAGAAGCGGTGGGAAGTTTTCGTGGCGAGCGTCTCTAGGCTTGATGCCAGATAGGCCGCTGGGTTGGGCCGTAACACGTAATTCTGGGCAGAAAGACGCTACAAAAGACTAAAGGTAATAGGAGGCTTTTGACAACTCTAAACTGTGAAACAAACCTGTTAAAGAAACACTGAGAGCAAAACGCTTTTTCCCACTTCAGTAAATATGAGCATGACAGCAATAGATAAATCGGCTTCTAAAAACATTGCTTTTATAACTTAAATAGTACAAATTGTAACGTCTGCTCACTAGTTGTCTAAATTGGAAAGCAGTGTAAAGAAGCCACCGTGGCTGCCTGAGCATCAGACGCTGCATGTCGAGCCGCGTGGCACCGACCAGTGCAATGCTGCATTTTCACAGAATGGCTTGGGTTGGAAGGGACCTCTAAAGATCACCTAGTCTAGCCCCCACATTTTGCATCACTTTAGGAGCTGAGCATAAACCAGTTTTGTATGGACTGTCAAAGACTTTAGCTGCACTGGTCTTGCCAGAAATAGCACATTATGTTGTATTTTAGTTTTCCTTGTTCTGCATGAGGCATATTGAAACTCAGTGCTGCTGCCTTAATCAGGGACTATTATTTGTTGTGTCTCCACAGGCTTCTTACCTCCTATAACTCCTCCAGAAAAATTCTTTCTTTCTCAGCTGATGTTGGCCCCTCCTAGGGAACTGTTCAAGAAGACTCCTCGGCAGATTGCTTCAATGGATGTGGGGAACATGGCCCAGTCAGTGGATATCAGTGGGCTTCAGCTGGCGTTAGCAGGTAAGGAAGATGTTCGGCTGTGCTTTGCTTATGAATGGAAATGCTCATTCTAATGCGGCTGAGCTACCTGAGAAACACTCTTGTCTGTCCTGAATATGAAGAAGGTTGAACTATACCCAAGAGTCTTTGAAATGATGTTCAAGCACATAGAGAAAGTTCAAGCAGAGATTATGTCTCAACTGTTTTATCCTACATAAAAATCAGCTTTTTAAGTGTCCCTGCTTTAAACATGAGAGCATTTGCAAGTACAGGAAGATTTTAATGTAAAGCTTTGTGGTTGAGGGTTTTCTTGGCGATTTTTATCCCTGTTCACTCTTCCTAGTATGGAGAACAAGCACAACTGTCACACACAGGTACTTCAGCTGCACCTGGCAAATTGGCTATTGCAAATTATATCTTCAGTTTTATAAAATAAAGTCATACCTCACAGCATTGGCTCCTGAGTGGAAAGCTGGTCTGCTTTTACTAGGTTGACAAGCAAAGCAATGTGTCACCCTTTGACAGGAGAGAAGGAACAGGAACATGATTGTTCTGATCACGTTGATTGATGAGTCACATCTGGAGCTAATCTGAAATAGAAAATTTTTGTTGGGAACAAGGAGCCAGTTTGAATAGCAAAAAGCAGTTGGTTTCATCTTGGTACATGCAAATGGACCTGCTCTCTTGAAAACTGACCATCCCACTTCTGTGTCTGTACCATGTGGTGCAGTGCTCTGGGGTCAGGCACTAAGAAGGCTTTCTCCATCCTGCTGTCGTATCTTGGTATTGCAGTTTATTCTGTACAATCTGATGTTGGCTTCTCAGGCTGTGGTTTTACTGTCCCTTGTCTACAGTGTACAAATGCCCTCTGGTGTCCTCCTTAGCTACTGTTTCCATACTCTGGGTTCTCTTGCAATTGCAAATTTAATACTCTTAACACCATCATGGGTGAGAGAAACCCTTCTAGTTCTTGTTCTGTTCATCCTGTCTGTTTTCTAGAATACATGGGTGAAATTAGGTTTTGTGAAGCTTCAGCTAACTTGTGATTTTTAGCATAAAGCATTTGTGATTCCTTAAAGAAGCCTGATTTTTTTTCATAGAATCATAGGCTGGTAGGGCTTGGAAGGGACCTCTGGAGATCATAGAGTCCAACCCCCCTGTCAGAGCAGGGTCACCCAGGGCAGCCCACACAGGAACAGGTCCAGGTGGGTCTGGAAAGTCTCCAGAGAAGGAGACTCCACAACCTCTCTGAGCAGCCTGTTCCAGGCTCTGTCACTCTCACAGGAAAGAAGTTTCTCCTCATGTTGAGGTGGAACTTACTGTGTTTCACCTTCTTTCTTTTCACACTCTTCTTTATGCACCCAGGATACCATTGGCCTTCCTGGCCACAAGGGTCCATTGCTGTTCCATGGAGAACTTACTGTCAACCAGGATGCCAAGGTCCCTCTCCATGGAGCTGCTTTCCAGCGAGTCTACCCCTAACCTGTACTGGTACATGGTGGTGTTCCTCCCCAGGTGCAGGACTCTACACTTGTCCTTGCTGAATTTCATTAGGTTCCCCTTTGCTCATCTCCCCAGCCTGTCCAGATCTCACTGGATGGCAGCACAGCCTTCCACAGTATCAGCCACTCCAATTTCATTTCAATTCAATTTTTACTTGTTTGTATTTTTTTTTTCCCCTTGGTACCGTGTTTCCCTTCAGAGCAGTTTGTTCTCATTCAAAGTGAAACATGCAGACAACCTCAAAACTGGAGCTGTGTGGATGGGTTCTCTAGGCCACACATTCTAATTTGGCCTCTTTTAAAACAGAAGATACTGATGGATTAAAGTACAGTAGAAAGTTATTACTGGTGCTTTATAAAACTAAGCCCCATAAGATGTGGCTTTGTAGGAATTGTGTAACAAAAACAAGCTGCATCTGGAAAAGCTTGATGCTGTCTTTCTCAGACTTCCTGTAACTCAATGTCACTGGAGTTGGAAGGGACCTTTAGAGATCATCTAGTCCAACCCCCCCCCAAAAGCACATTACCCAGGGTCACATCCAGATGGGGTTTGAATCTCTCCAGAGAAGGAGACTCCACAACCTCCCTGGGCAGCCTGTTCCAGGCTCTGTCACTCTCCCAGGAAAGAAGTTTTTCATCATACCTAGATGGAACCTCCAGTGTTCCAGCGTGTGCCCATTGCCCCTTGTCCTGTCACTGGGCACCACCGAAAAGAGTCCAGCTCCATCCTCCTTAAGAGCTGTTAGACTTGATAGCCCTTCAAAACTGTGAACCCTGAGATGAATTCAGGGCTGTTTAGAACAGGGTGATTTTTGACTCGCTCTAGAATATACCTGCAAAATGAACTTAAATTTTATTTCAGAAAGCATTAAGGTGTTGGGTTTTCTTAAGTCAGTGTATCTATCCCAATCCATTTTTTGTAAAGGAATGGAAAAAATACTTGGCTTGTCCTCTGAACGTGAGCTCATTGTGACAATTCACTTGCTGCTGTATGGTGGTTTTTCTAGTTTTGGTTTTCTTGTTTTCAAGGTTTCTCCCTCCAACAAAAACAAGTAGAATGTTGAAATAGAGCATCTTGGGAATGAGTATTAAAACTTGCTTTGTTCGCTTCTCCCTTTGGTCTACAGGAAATACATTCAAGCCTCCCTCTCTCCATACAAGTTGGGTTTTTCCATCCAGTGTGTTACTGTGTCAAAAATGTCATTTTATCCTAGTTGCAGGGATGGGGCTTTTGGCAAAGTGCTTGTAACTGCTTGTCTGCTAACCCTTATCTGATCTAGGAGTAATTGACCTGTGTTAAAGTTAAGTTTGTAATACATTGTAGAGCTTTCCTTTAAGAATCAAACTCAGTTTCTTTTTACCCATAAAAAGGAAAGAAAAAAAATTCCATAAAGGAACCTAAGCGATTTTCTTTATTTTCAGATTTTTTTATATATATATAAATGCCTTGGTTCAAGATGCTTTCCTGTTAAATCACCATGTTCTAATTCTTGCTTTTGCTTACCTGAAACCATTCATGCAGTCCTAATTCTTAAACAGTGAAGGTGAACTTTTGATCTTCAATGCATATGACTAAGAGCTCATACAGGCTTCTAGAGTCAGTGAATTGTGTGACTTAAAGCTTTAGATTTCTAATTAAACATTTTTAATCATTGGAGATTATGAGGATAGAAAAAAGATGGTGACATACTTTTACCAGTTGATGGATTTAGTGCTAGACTACAAATGAAAAGACTGAGAAAAGATGCCCAATACCTTCCCTCTCACACACAGAAGTTAAATTGTTAAAACCATTCTTCTGTTCAGGGGCTGGATGAAAGTACTCACAAGGTGGAATTGGAAACTATTTATAAAGTAGAAGACATGTTTTATAAGCCAGCTCATTTGGATTTTGACTCTTGAAAATAAGTGAAAAGTATGCTAGTTGTTGTCTTTAACAGGAAAACATCCCCTGCTGTGCTGCTTCAGTGAGCATATATACAAATATTTGCATCATCTGAAATAATTGAATAAAATAGGACAGAAAGCCAAAAAAAGAATTAGCAATGAGTGGGCTTTTTCTGGGGTTTGTCTGTTGGGTTGTTTGGTTTTTTTTCCAAAGAAATAGAAAACACAATCTCTCAAAAGAGTACAAAGAATATAGAGGGTCAGCCATAAAGTCTTCAGATACAAAAGAGATTGTGACGTGAGAACACATAAAATCTGACAGTGAGCCCTGTAGCTTATTTTTTGGACACTTTCTTCAAATCCTCATCTGTATATACTAACCTCAATTTTTATTTTTTTTTTATGTAACTTGTCTATATTCTGAAACTTGGCCTTTAAAGAGAGACTTTCACCTCTTCTCAAGTTTGCTTTAATGCCAGTGTCTGTAGAATCACATAACAATTCAACTCCGTATTTTTCTGGACAAGCACTTGCTGCAGCTTGACAGCAAATGCAGCAGTAGCTCACGCAGTGCCAGCTGAACCATGTTGGATAAATTTCAGTAGCTGACTTAAGGGCTGATGTGACTGCTACCTGTGCAGAGTCTGTAAATGTATCTGCATAGAGTTGGGGTTTTTTTCTACACAGAAGTGATCGCAAAACTAGGTGTGTGAACTTTTTCATGCTAATGTGCTTCTAGATGTAGATTACATCAGTTACTTACCTTTTCCAAAGCCTGTTTCAGATTCATTTCTATTTTTCCTTTATCCTTGCTGCATACCTCTGTCCCCTGCCTGTCAGCTGGCTGCCTGACTCAGTATTAAATTTCATGTTGATGTTATTGCTTTGTTTTGTTTTGTGGTTTTTTTTCAAGCTAGCTCTTCTCTAAAGCTTCTTGTTTCTCACTACTTTTAGTATTCCAGGCATTTCTGGTTGAATTTTATGCTTTAATATTACGGACCGATCTTCTTTCAGAACGTCAGTCCGAGTTGCCAACACAGAGCAAGGCCAGCTTCCCCAGCATTCTCAGTGATCCTGACCCAGATTCTTCCAACTCTGGTTTTGACAGCTCTGTTGCCTCCCAGATCACGGAAGCCTTAGTGAGTGGACCCAAACCTCCTATAGAAAGTACGTGCATTTTCACATCTTAGTTTCTCTAACTCGTGACGTGCTATGTTACGCTTCTCCAAATGAAACGTAATTGACAAGTATTTTCAAGCTATGAAACAGGAGTGAAGATGAACAAAACCCTGCAAAGATGTGTCAGGCTGTCTCCAGATCAGACCCCGTAGTGTTCACTTTTCCAGACTTTTAGAAATCTGGAGCCTGTCCTCAAACTGTGACCAATGTCATTTGTTGCCTCAAAGGCTGGGTCTGGTGCCCTTTGAATGTTAGTCCCCTACACTACAATCTGCACTAACTGTTAACACCTCCAAGGAAGCGGTTACTGTGGAAAGAAAGCAGACCATAGAATCTGTAAGCCCGTGACCTGACTCAGGAGGAAAAACAGGCTGATGTGACAGCATCACTAAAAATCAGAAATTAATGTTTTCCTGGGAGGCAAATAAGATTGTAATGCTGGTCTCAGTGTTATAATAAAGAAACAGAGGCTTTGGGGGTTGTCTTTTTGTATTGAGGTAAAAAGGATTACCCAAAACTTAAAAAATGTGTCACAATGTTGCCTTTTTAGGTCACTTTCGACCAGAGTTTATTCGACCACCGCCTCCACTCCATATCTGTGAGGATGAGCTGGCGTGGTTAAATCCAATAGAGCCGGATCACACAATTCAGTGGGATAAGTCAATGTGTGTTAAGAACAGCACTGGAGTTGAGATAAAAAGAATCATGGCAAAAGCTTTTAAAAGTCCCTTGACCTCCCCCCAGCAAACCCAGGTAGGGATCGTGCCCTTTTCTGTCTAAAATGATTTTCTAACAAACTATTAAATCATGTATTTTAGAAAACTGGGATCACTTTAGTCGATCTGTGTTTGTGTTCAGGAAACTCCAAGGACTTTCAATTGTGAAAGCCCAAGAATTTTGACCTGGATTTGTATAAATAAGGAAGAAGTCTTTAAACTTCATAGCCTTGACTGGACAGAGCTACACTTTTATCAATAAGTGGCACCAGTAGTTTTCTTTGTGGAAAACTCTTCTTATAAGGAAGTTGTTCATGCTTTTGTGGAAGCTTTTGATGAGTCATTATTTCAGAAATGCCAACACTGAATGTTTTTATTTTATTTTATTTTAAATTTGCTAGTACTGCCCCTAGTTTCCGTGGGTTTTTTTGACAATCATGCTAGCACTATAAAATATTCTTTATTTGCAGAGCTTTTTTTGACAACAGTGAGCTCGCAATTGAGGTTTCTTTCTACTAGATAATAAACTAAAGGCTGAAGCTTTTCACGTGTTTTGTTTTGGGGTTTTTTCCTCCCTTCCTTGCAACCCACTGAGGAAAGACTACTAAATGCCTTATTAAAGGTATTATGGGCACAGTTGCCTTTACATAGAAATTTTTTAATATACCTCCAATGTCTTTCAGTAGAGATGCCTAAATCTAAAGGGTTATATTTCTCCTGTAGCTTACATGTATTAGAGCAGTTTCTTCAAGCAGTCATGTGATTTGATAAAATAA
>JANHGN010000375.1:8586-33695 GCA_024605025.1 Megaceryle maxima
CCCCCAAAAGGCTCATACTGTCACTAACTGTCCTGTCAAATGCACTGAAAGTGTTCCTCAGAAGGTGATCTTACAAACTAGAGAACTACTAGTTACTCAGATATCACTGTTAGGTATCTTGAAGGCTTCCAGTAGTCTTCTGTGAAAGCAAGCACTTGTCAGCTTGTGTTCAGGACAAAGCATTTTTGTTCTGTATTTGTGTGTGCATAAAAATCGTCTCACAACTCACTCAAAAGCTTCCCCCCACAAATTATCCATCAAATACCTTGTAATGCTTCTCTTTCCATATAATTTCTTTCACTTTAGTTTTTCACCTCAGTAGTTTATTGACATGGTAATCTGTAGAGACCTTGCTCTGATGGGTTTTTGATCTGACTGAATGCTCACCAGTTTGAAGTTGGAAGCCACCTAACACTGGATCTATTCCAAAACTGACAAGCTCAGCATCTTGGCTCTGCCTGTCAAGTGATCTACATTGGTTCTGGTTCGGTTCAGTGCTGGCTCCCTGTCTTTGTTACAGAGTGAGGAAGGTGTGTGAATTTGAGTCCATCTGAAAGAATGCTTTAATGAGCAGTGGTTTGAAATATGTCATACCAAAGAATGACTGGGAATTTGGTGGCTGATGTGGTTAGTATGCTGGTAGCTGTAATAGTCTGCATAAAAATCTACAGTGATTACAGCTACTGGTAATCTCTCCAGAAACTTACAACTGACAAACTGTTATCCTATCCTCAGATGTTTCAGGACTTCCTGCATTTACTTTCTTACTGACTTGTTCTTAATTTCTGAATCTATATATTTCTATTTATAAAGAAAATGAAATTTGTTAAGTCTGAGTAAATCTCGTGTAGATACTGCCTCAAAATAATGTGCATAAATTGTATTTGAGGTGATTCTTAATTTTTAATCCTGAAATTCATTTGTTTTAACTTAACCTGAATAATTCTGTGGAGAGGAGGGTGTCTTGCTCCCCTGTTGTGTGCTGTAGGCAGTTCTAGAGATAGCTATCAGGAGAAAATCAGTTTAATTGGAGAACTGTAAAATTGTATTGGATTTTATTTGTGAAAATGGAAGCTTTCTTATTTTTATGCTGTGAAAGTTGATTTAGATCTCTCTGACAGGCATCTCCAAGAGTTAATATTGATGACAACTTAGTAGCAAAACTGGCAGAAACACTGAACCACGAGGATCCAACACCTGAAATCTTTGATGACATTCAGAGAAAGGTACACTCTATTCATCCTGTAATTAATAAGAACTGTTATGGTATAGAGTATTAAACGTCACTGCAGCCATTGAAAAAGGAGGAAGAAATTCAAATATCTGAAACATAAAACCTATTTTACCCCTTTCCTATTCTAGAAAAATCATACTCTAAATTGCCTGCTTCCGCTTAGCCATACCTAGCCCATGGTTTTTGAAGCAGTAGACAGAAAAAGTGTCCTATGTGAAATGAATGATTACAATTTAGAATTATGGCATTATTATTTTGTTTATGCCCTAGTTTAAGAGAAGTGACGATGTAGAATAAGTGGTACAATTTTGGTCTGGTTTTACCTCTTTCAAAGGTGGGTGTAAGCATATTACTATAGTAAATTCTGTATCTCTTTCCAGAAGTTGACTGTTCTGTTTCTGCAAGCCTGCATAGTGTAGCGCTCAGAAGCAGCAAGTACTGAAGATAAAAACAGTCTTGTCCTTTTTTTTTGTTTACTGCTTGTATATGTAGACTTTATAACTCAAATCTAATAGTCTAACCTTTTTTTTTTTTTAAAAAAGTGAATTATTAATATTCTGGCAGTAAATTATATACAGTCTGAGAGGTTTTTATTTTACCTCATTAACTTAATATTCTTATGCTGAAAATCAGTGATAGGAGCTGTAGAACTTAGAGTTATTCTATTGTACTTGAGGCCCCCATTTAAGACTAATGAAAACACCTTGTGAGCCCAAAGTAGGTTACAAGGGTCTCGTGTGTGATTTCTGCTGAAGACCATACATTTCTCATAGGTTATAAAAGAAATTGACTTGCTAAGACCTGCATGATGATTTATTTTCCCATTCTCATTAGGTGTTAACACTTGTACAGGGTGTTCCATGAAAAAATTTAAAAATCATCCTTCAAATATTCTAGAGTTGACATGAATGTCCAAACATTATGAATTAATTCCAACTACATATAGATACGTGCGTGTATATGTAGATATACTGTCACTCTTTAGGCTATATAGGTAACTTTTTCAGGTGGTGTGGTTAAATCTTTGTGAGGTAGGGTTATACTGTGTTGACTGAACTGGAAATTTTCAGGCAAGTTGAATGTGGTATCTTTACGCCCTTCCTTTCCCTCTTCTCACCTCTCCCCTTAAGTCTTTGCAGGCCTACCTTTATAGCTTATCAAGAGAGGCACTCAGAGAGAACCTGTTGTGGTGTGAAAGGGGTAGATACCAAATAGGTTTATAATGCAACTAGAAGGGTTGAGAGGAAGGAAACATTTGCAGTTAATGTGCTACTTCCCTTTGTGTATATGTATGTCTCACTGGTGAGAGAAGTATTTTCTGAGACTGTATTATACTTCCAGCACAATTAGTTCTCATAACCTTTCCTTTAAAAACTCTCATTAGGGTTTTTAAGGGCAACCCAGAAACCCATAATAGAATGCACAGATACATGTTGGTCAAGTAGAATTCATGAAAGCTTGTCTAATAAAAAAATATTTCTAAGGTTGGCATTTTTATTTCAATAAGGTGTATGAACTCATGCTGCGAGATGAAAGATTCTACCCTTCGTTCAAACAGAATGTGTTGTATGTGCGTATGTTAGCTGAGCTGGATATGCTGAAGGATCCTAGTTTCAGAGGATCTGATGATGGTGAAGGAGGTGAGCTAAAGAGGATTTCTTGGAATCATTCTTTTTTTTCTGCTTTGAAATGAAAATAAGAATTATTTGCACAGTTTTTGAGAAATCAGAAAGTTCCTTTACTGTCTCAGATTTTTTTATATTCATGCTTATTTCTTTGTGGGTTTTTTTTCTAATTGCTTTGTGAGTCATATACTTTTCTCTGTAGTAACTTACTGGAAATCTGTTTTTGTCAAGTCTTGGTAGCAAGTGTGTTGCTAAAATAAGTGGGCAACTATTTTTATTATTCAACAATATTTGAGGTTCTTCAACATGTTGTTTTAATACATAACTACATTTTTCATCTGAAAATAGAAAGTACATAGATGTGGTTATTTAAAGCAATTAAAATAATTCTTCAGATTAACTGAAGTAAAAGTCTAATGCAGATTGTTTTACTATTGAACTGACTCCTTAATGAAACAATTTCATGTGGTGATACAAGTTTAAAAAGGACTGTTTCCTGAAGTATTTATTTCATATTTATAGCTGTATAAACTTAAACACATTTTCCTTTAGGTTTCTTTACTGGAAACTTGAAGTACTTGCATGTTGGGCACAACATTTTGCCTAATGCCACAGTTGTCCTATTATTTTCCATAACGGCTCATCTTTGCATTTTTATTTCTTATGTGTATCCCTGCATTGGAGAAAATCTTCTGACCTGTTTCTTTTCCTTTCCTCTTCCTCACTGATCCCAGAATCTTTTAATGGATCTCCTACTGGCAGCATAAATCTTGTAAGTGTTGTTTGCTTGTGGGGTTTTATTTCTTTGAAGCTATATTTTTTTTTTGCTATTGTTTTCCTCTTGTTTACACTTTGAAATACAAAGAAAAGGGGAAATGGACAGCTGACAAAATTTACACAAAGTCCTGTTAGATGCAAAATGACAACTTAATGTAGCTATATTTTTATATATATATATATATTTACATGCAGTTCTGGTAATATTTCCCAAGAGATTCTTTGAGTTGACTAATCTCTTTAAAAGGTCTTTTGAATGTCTTAAGTACTTTTTCTAAGAATGTTCTGACATACCAAAGTCATTTCATAGCTGGGGATTTGCCATTGCAGTGGCTCATCTGGCTGGTGGTTATCTGCTCTTTAGTTTCACGTAGCTTTTCTAAACTAAGCTAGAAAATTTTAAAAGCCTTATCAAGCACTACTGCAGTACAAATAGATATTTTCATGGGACAATTCAAAGTCTTGATTTTTGTTCTTGTGAAAAGGATATTTGCAGAATACTACATTTATTATTTTTATAGAGTGTGAAGAATATTCTAGCACGAATGAATAAAATCTATGCAGAACAACTCTCACTTTCTGTAGTCTGTATTGTTCCGGGTTTTCAGTGCTTTTACAGGTGTTTGAACACTGGTAGATTAGTTTTTTCTGGCTGAATTCCATGTGAAGATTAAACTTCTGTACACATAGTTTAGCTCCCCTGTGATAGTCAGCTACATGAAGAAAAATAGACCTTGGAAAGGTTACTTCAAATGTCAGGGTACTTCTGTACTTTTAGCTAAGACAATGTATTAAATAATATTGGGTTGTGCTGTGATACTTTTGCTTTTTAATTAACTTCTATTCCTGAGAATATACCTAATGTCAAAGATATTAGGTCCTATTAAAAATGACCTTGTATTATCTATTTGTCAGCCATTTAATTTCCTTGCATTAATTGTTGCTGTATAGTGCCCGTTTTCTAAATTTCTACTATAAAATACATTGCCTGCAGTTTATACCTTCACTGTAAGGTTGTATTTTAAGATTATTTGGAAAAGACACTCAACTCTTTTGAGGACAAGCTATTTTAGAAAAATACCCTCTTAATTTCTGTCTTTTGAGACATTAATCTACTATATTAAACCAGTAGGGCATATTTGGGGGGATATAAAATCATTGTAAATATTTACAGACTCTTGCAGACTTAATCTAAATGGACCTGTAATTTGAGCTTTACGTATTGCTTTTGCATTGAATAAATAGAATGACACAAATATTACATATCCAAGACCTTGCATGGCAGCAGAAATGGCTGGGATGAACTTCTTGCAGTCATTAGTATATGTCAGCTTGAACCCCACTCACTTATCAAGAAAAAAACTGGACTGTCAGTGAGGCAATGAAGGGAGGCATATCCCAAGTTTCTCACTCAGTCTTGAAGACCTATATTATGTTAAATCTTAGTAGTCAGATGTATTAATTTTAAATAATACCAAAACTTCTAGAGAAGACACTTAAGGCTACTTTTGATTGAAATAATTACTGAATAGGGAGACAGGTTGTTAGCCAGTATGTACCTGTTCCTTTTTTACACGGGAAAACGTTTCTGAGAAAAATGTTGACTATTTTTTACATATGGCAGAGAAATTATTCAAGTTTTACTGCACTATAGCTTTTGTGTAGTGTTTTAAGTCAGTTGAAAGAAACCAGAATGATATAAAGATAAAAACCAAAATAGCTGCTATTCAGCATCTCCACAGGTTATTTTTTAGGTGTCTTTGTTAATGCTCAGTAAAAGACTGTAGATGTACATCTATTAGAGCTGAGATATCAAATGAGTGATCAAAAAACTGTGTGAAACTGGTAGCGGAAATGAAGGCCCCTACACTGTGTAAAAGAAAGGCTTTAGTAACCAGAGAATACAAACTTATTTGCATTGTAACAGTGCATTGACCTATTCTGTTAATGTAGCAAACTGGAAGTTTGACAACAAGATAGATTAATCAAAAAAGTTTGTCCTAAATGCGATGTATCTATGATCTTACACCTTGTTGCTCATTTTTTCCTTCTCTCCTCTCTTCCCCACCCTGTAGTCCTTAGATGACCTTTCAAGCGTTCCTACTGATGAGACAATTCAACTCCATGCATATATCTCAGATACTGGTAAGTGAATCTGTTATGATGGCTGCTTACTTGTTTTCTACCATTTATTTAGAATTTTTTTTTTAATATTATAGGCCCTTGAAATCCGAATCCTTTTTTTTTTTTAACCTCATAAAACATTTGAATTCATATTTCCCATGAAGTCCGTGTAATGAACTTACAGAATTAGTGCTGTAGGTCACAGCCTATGTATCTGTACTTAAATTTTTTGTTGTTGTTTATGGTATTACTATTTTTTCTGTCTCTGAAGAATCATTCATTAAATGTAATATCTAGTAGAATTTATTTAAACGATTATTTAAAGAAGAAAGCCATCTCTCTTTTTCTAGTCACACAATTCTAGCTCTTGATTGTTTACTTCTCTTAGTATTTTCCCCTAATTTTTTGTGCTTCCTTATTGACTTCGCTTAATTTAAAGGATTCACTTCAGTCTTTACAGTGGTGACATTTGAGGTTTACTTTTGAAAAAATTAGCCTAGTAATAAATGAAAGAATTTTTATTTTATGAGTATAAATAGCAAAGAATACCTGGTTTTTGTTAATATTCTACTTAGACAAGATTCCCCTAGGTAATTAAATTGTGAACTGATCTTCAGATACTTTTTTTTGGTAGATAGTACTATGCAACAGACTTGAATCTATGCATTCATATAGCACACACTTGAGCTGCAACCAAGAATTCAATTACTTGACACTATAATTAAACTATTACTCTAACCCAGTGTGAAAGCATGCTGCAATCCAAGTTTCATGTAGTCAGTCTTTGGAGAAGGAGAGAAATAATTTAAAAGTTTAAGAATCACAATTTTGCTTTTTCATTAAAGTGACGTGATACTTTTTTTCTGAACTGAGCTTAGAAGTATCATTGTTTGATCTAAGAAAAAAGGTAAACTTTAAAACCACAAAAATTATGTTCAATTTGTATTCTTGATGGCACTTTTTATTGATAGCTTCTAGCTTGACTCTGTGAATCCATAAAATTCCACTTGAACCTGGGGATATGTATGGGTTCGTATTTATCTTTAATCTTATAGATTAAACTGGATGTCCTCTTCACCTCATGTTTGAGCAAGTCCTTGCTTCCTGGATGCTACAGGCAATAGGTGTATTTTGCACGTGTGCAGCCTCCTTTCCTCTGCTGATTACTACCCTTTACTGCGCTTGCAGCGTGTATACAGGATCTTCTTTATAATCTTTGAGGACTGGGGAAGGAAGACTCTCCGCTGGTTGATGAGGATTGGGTTAGAAATCACTTGGGGAAACTGAACATGCACAAATCCATGGACCCCAGTGGGCTGCACCCATGAGTGCTGAGGAAGCTGGGTCTCCAGAGGTCTCTTCTAGCTCTACCATTCTATGATTCTATGACCTTGTTTGGGGCTATAAATAAACCCTGATTGACTGTGACGTGTGACAACTTCATTTTCTGCTGCTCCAGTCCTGAAGTGATACTTGTAAAGGTGCAACTTAATAGTGCCCCTGAGATGGGGTGTGGTGGCTGCATTACAGAGTGGTCAATATGAGTTGAAAGGATAGGGCTGGTTTAGGATCTGTGGAGACAGTGTTTCCCAGCTCCATTGTCTGGGCAGTCTTTTGGCAGCATCCTGACTGCCTGCCTTTTTTTTTTTTTTTCTTGGGGTTTGGCGCTCAGTAGTCGTCTTCTAAAGAGTAGATGGCAAGGAAAAGTTGTTCTGTGCCCACTGTGCACCTTGCTAATGGGTAATTCTTACATTGTCAGCAGCTCCCCCTATCCTAGAGGTGCTCCCTGGCTGCTTAAACCTCAGCATTATACTTGAGAGAAGTCGAGGCTGGAAGCACAACAGACATTGGAGCTGATGATTTGTCAGGAAGTGTATTCTGTGCAGTGTGGCATTGAGAAACTCTAAAGAACTTGATTAAAAAGTGATTTTATCTATCCACTGGAAAGTTGAGGTTATTGGGTTTTGCCTCAATACTTGGAGATACAATGTTACCAATTTAAATAGTGTGCAGTGCAAACAAGTACTGTTTCTAGGTTATTCTGTAGATTAAATGGAATTTTTTGAAATAAACTCTACTGGGAGGAATTCTGTAATGGACAAGTGTCCAAAAGAACTTAAATACTCAGTGGAGAACTAAAAGATACTTGTTTCTATTTAAAGTAATTATTTGTGCTCTTTCCATTTATAAATGGACTTCTTTATAACGTGTGTGTATATACATGCATACAGAATACATATGTGTGTATGTGTAGCTTCCGTTGACTTAAATAGTGTGGGGGGTATTTGTTATCTTTTAGTTATCAACATGAGCAGTTTGTTATTAACAAAACTGAATGCTTAGAGCTTTCTATCACTGTCTTTTGTATTTACAGGGTTTTTGTTTTGTGTTGGGTTTTGTTGGTTTTTTTTGGATGGACAAACTTTTGCAATAGGATTAGAGTACTTTGCAGACAGGAATGCCTTCTGATTTCTCAGTTGTATTTCATCCATACCTTGCCTTGTGTAGGTTAAGAAAAACTAAAGCTCTGGAAAAGATCTATTCACTACTTTTAAAAGTTAAAAACTTTTCTGTTCTTTTTTTTTTCATGTTTTGCATGTCAGTGCACTTGTCTAAGGCTTCTTAATCTCTATACTTAAGTTTAGATAAGTTTCTGGAGGGTATCGTGTATACAGTGCTTTGAATAAAGGGATGGTTTACTCTTCTGCTTGCATGTCCATTTTTGTGTCTCAAGTCTGTCATTCCAGACATTTCTTCACTTCACGTTTGTGTCCTTTCGTCTTCCTTCTTTCTGTTTGTTCCTTTTTTTATTTTTGTTTTTAAACGACTAGTCTATGCTGACTATGACCCATATGCTGTGGCAGGAGTGTGTAATGACCATGGCAAGACATACGCCCTGTATGCTATCACCGTCCATCGGCGAAGTCCAAACAGTGAAGAGATGTGGAAGACGTATCGACGCTACAGTGACTTCCATGACTTTCACATGAGGATCACTGAGCAGGTAACTAACTTAATAACAGTCTTTTAAGGTTTCTTTGAAAGGTGTTTTTTCTGTGTGATGATATAGCAGGAATATTGGCTTTCTGAAAGTGACTTTGGGAGTTAACATAGTGCTCTATTTTCCATTGAAGTGTGCTTTTTTTTTTTTTACTCTTTATAGCATACATTATTTGTACTGAGCAGATTACAGGTGCACGTTTTTATAATTTAGTATCTGATGCTATATAATTGCACTAACACAAGGAAATGGAATTTGCAGAGCTTTCAACTATCACACCCCTTTGCTTAATTTGACTTTAAAATGTTTGTATGGAAGTACTATTGGTCTCAAAAAGTGGCATGTTTCATTTATTATATTTGTAAAAGAGATTAAGAAATAAAAACTGAGCTTGGGAAATTGGTATTTAGGTTTTAAGTCAAATGTTAAGGGTTGGTGGGGTCTCAAAAGGTACAGCTGTTGGCAGTTCAGTGTGCTGCTAGACAATCTGCGTTTTATTGCTGTACTTGTATTCTCCAATTCTTATACCTCCTAAAATGAAAGAAGAAAAACTAGAGACTTGTAATTCACAGTAGAACCTGCTGACATGAAAAGATGTTGAAAATGCAGTGCTTCTAAAAGAGGAGGGTGAAATGCTTTTAAACAAAGCCTTTGGAGAAGTCAGATTTTACTGCATGGTCTCTGAACTAGTCAGAAGTGTTGGATTACATCCCTTTGCTAATAGTAGAGGAATAGAGAACAAATTCTGGGCAGGTAGGTTAGGTTTGTGAAGCCACAACAGTGGTAAAAATAGTAAAAGGCTTTATTTAAAAAAAGCTGACATGGTGTTGAATGTTCATATTAGTTGTAAACAAAATCTGATGTGTTTTGAATTTCTGATTATTTTAGTATGTTGCCAGTAAATTTTATATACCAATTTTTGTACTTTTTTTTTCTTTTTTTTTTAACTTAATTTCGTAGAATCCCTAACCTGTTGAAAAAGGTATGGGTTCCCTGTCCATATAGTGAGCTAATGTTCTGCTGATATGGGGCAGTCATTTAAAATGAAACTACCAGTAAATGACTAGAAAAAAAATTACAGAAGCAAAAATTTTCAGAATATGAAATTGCTAAATGGTTGGTAAACCTGAGTTCTTATAATTTAAAGGAAACGGAAACATTATCCTCCAACAGTAAAATTACAATGAGTAAATAAATTCCTGTGCTTCTCTGTGGCATCTCAAACTCCCAACAGTTTTGCTTTGTATTGACAATAAAATAGATATTCCTACTGAGTTTATGGACTTGGGAATGTCACAGGTACAATGGAACGCACTTCTTCCTCTTTTTTTCAGAGAAAAAAGTAGTAGTGACTTGATCCAAAATGGAATTGAAGTTAGCTGTGTATAGTATCTGTATGAGCTTTTTTCCTTAAAGTACTTGTCATGGTTTAGGCCCAGCATGCAACTGAGCACCACAGAGTCATTCATTCAATGGCCCCTACCCCCTTCTCTGTGGGATGGGAAGGAGAATTGTGAGAAAAAGGCAAAACCCCTGTGGGCTGAGATAAGAAGTGTTTAATAGAATAATGCAAGGAGAGAACAACTGTAATAACAATAATAGTAATGAAACAATATGTAAAACAAGTGATGTAACACTTGTCAAACTGCCTGACCCTACCACTGGACCGGCCCTTCTCTTACATAGTGGGCATTATGGGCAGGATGCCGCTGTGGTATTAAATATCCTGCTGGTTGGTTCAGCTATCCAGGGTGTGGCCCCTTCCAGGTTCTTATGAAAATTTACCATTATCCCAGCATTTGGCTGGGACACCAGAAACGTAGGACACTACTGAATAGACTCACACTGGTTTCTTTAGTAGTGTAATAAATATCATTTGAAGTAGATTTCTATAATTAAAATAGAGGTTGTTCTTCATTTGCATTGCTTCTATTCAGATACAAGTATCCAAACAAAAACTAGATCATAATCTGTTGAGTTTTTTTCCCATGTGACCAGTTTGCAAAGGAATGGGATTTGTAAAGTTCGAAATAGCTATTCTTTGGTTCTTCCTCGGACCATAAATGTTACATGGGCTTTGTGAAGTTTAATGATGTCTTTGCAAAAAGAAACCTTGCAGGGACTGAAGGGAATCAATCTCTCATTAAATCTGTAATTTTTTGGTGGTCTTCAGAGAAAAAAAAATAACAGTGTTTTTCAGGTTGTTTCTTGAAGTCTAGATCCTGTGTTTTTATTTCTTTACCCCCCTTAGAATATTATTCATTATTTAAGCAAATCTGTATTCTATATGTGGATAATCCAGATTCTTTGAGTTTCATTCTTGTCACTTTTATATTTTTGTTCACTGTGGCAGATATGTTCAACCTTTTTAAGTATTAGGGCCTCTACTTTTTCTGCTGCTTCTCTGGAATGCCTGTTCTTTCTGTAAAATTGGAACCAGTGCCAGTCACTGTCATTAGCTGGAGAAAAGGCACAGGTGATGGTATATCAAGCATGGTATGATAGCCTATGTGTCAAGTGGGTGCTGCCTATCACTCCAGGGATAAAAACTTAATAATTTCCTTAGTACATTTGATGAGGAAAGAGAAGATGTTTTAGAAAGATCTGCAAGTTCTCTTGATGTAGTTTCATAACTCTACTAACTCATTCACAAATAATAATGATAAATCTTGAGCCTGAAACTTTTTGAGCAGGTGAAATGACAGGAATAAGTTGTATGCTATGCTATTTTGTATTTCAAAAGTGGGTATCGTGTGTGTTCAGATAGTGAATTTTGCCCTTGACGTGTCCTGAGAATTTTGGGGCATTTGTTTTCCATTTTGGCTTCTCTGAGGAATCTGAGTTCTGGGCTTGATGCAGAAATTACTTGTCAGGTGTTATATGGTAGATAAGAATAGGTGACTATAATAACCTCTATAATTTTTTAGTTTATATGGTGATTTGAAACTTTTGAAAACAGAACAAAAAAAAAAAAATTGACTCTTTTTTTTCTAGTTTGAAAACCTTGCAAATATACTGAAACTGCCTGGCAAAAAGACATTTAACAATATGGACAGAGAATTTCTAGAAAAGAGGAAAAAAGATTTAAATGCCTATTTGCAGGTAAGCTGTTATGGGGTTTTTTGCTTGTGTTCTAGGTTGGAATTACTTTTTCTGAAGTAGAAAACTTGCTAGCAAAAAGGAAAAAAAAAAAAGTGTGCTGTAGGTGGCAACGTAAGAACTCTGTATTATCCAATAGGTTTTTGCTTTTCCTTTTGTTTTGGTTTATTCTCAGCTAGTTCTGTTCCAACTTCTCTGTGCTGGTGAAGTTTCGGCTTTGTTGGTTTTAGGCCCTATGTCACTTAACTTTATTCTTTTACACTCATGTTTGTGGTTACTTTCTTTTGTGCTGTTACGTAAGGATTGGAGTGGTATCTGTTCTGGTAGTGTGGCACAAGCACACAGCTCCTCTATACAGATAAACAGCTATCAGCCCAACTAGAGGAATTCAGTTGTCCTACTTCATAGGGACTTTCTGGTCATCTAGCACTAAAATATGTTGACCAACTCAATGGACCTCTTTACAATAAATATCAAAGATGAATAAAACATTGTGAAATCTGATCTGTTCGAAGTGCCAGTATTCTTTTTTTTTCTTCTGTTGTGAGATATGCACCCCACTTTTAATAGCAATATTTTCTCAGTTGCAGTTATTTCTGTTTTTTCTTTAAGTAGTCCTTTTTGAGTGTTGAATATTTGTTGGTGAGATGCTACAAGTAACATAGTGGTTAAAATTATGGGAATTACCAGGAAACATGTTGTTTCCATCTTGAGAATAGTATAATGCTGGAATAATATTTAGAGCATGAGTGAGAAAATAAATTGCAAAATAGTGTCTTTGGTTATGCACAGTAAACTTCTACTACATTGAATGGTATGGCTTTTTATATTATTTATTAAAAAGCATCTTTTAAAAATTGTTTTCTCAGCTGTTGTTAAATCCTGAAATGATGAAGGCTTCTCCAGCTTTAGCCCATTATGTGTATGACTTCCTGGAGAATAAAGCCTACAGCAAAGGGAAGGGGGATTTTGCACGGAAGGTAAGAATGTTTTGCACTGTCAAGGAAACTTAAAAGCATTCATTAGTGCAATGATCACATTTAAAAAAAAAAAAAAAATGTTCAATTGATATTAAACAGCAATACATTATTATTGTATATTTCAAAACAACTCTCAAGTGAGGCCAAAGTGTCTGAGAACATACGGAACCAAAAATTTAGCATTTTTTTTAAACAGGTAAATGTATTTGTATGGCAAGGAAATCAAAATTTCTTTAATTGGGCACAGTGTATTGCACAATGACTACTTTAAAAGTGTTCTTGTTGCAAGTTAGATTTCTGTCAGGCATCTGGGATATTTTGTTGTAGTCTCATTCCTTCAAATTTATTCTTTCAGTTCTTTACTCTGTATTTGCTTCTGTTACCATGCTCTCCACTCTTCAGCACAAAAGATGAAATGCATTCCTTTTCAAAAGCAGCTGGTACATACTTAGCTCTTCAGTCACTGGTCAAATTCAGAGCTCTGAGTTGTGCATTCTTTTTAGGCAACCAGAATTCTCTTCAGACAAGTCATTCTTTGTTCAGTTGACCAGTTTGTGTGAACACCTGCTTTGCAAATACAGCTCTTTCAAAACTTTGTCATTTTGATGTAAAAAGCACCTGCAACTGTATTGTCACATCAAGTTGTTATTCTGACTATATTTCTTAAAATATTTAACAGTGAAACAGTTAAATATTTATCAAGGTTTATTTTATGTCTAAAATTTGATTCCAGTTTATCAAGTCCTTCATAAATTTTTAAGAGCATCACACTAGTATTTGTGCCTCTGGACTGAATTTGGAGTATATACTGAAAGAAAAGTTGGACAGTTTCTGTGGAAATACTTTATTTTTAATTATACTTGCCACATTATTAAAGCACATTACTCCAGTGCTGTTTAAAAGAGGCTAGTTTCATAGATGAAAAGTTGAAAGTGAAACATCTGGCATTAGAAAGCTTGGAAAGGAGAAATGGCATTGAATGAAGAAGAACAGGAAAATAAATGCAAACTAAGAAAAGCTGAACAATGGGAAATGGAAACGACTAAGGAAAAAGATCTATTGAAAGATGTAAATAGTTACAGTAGGACTGTAAGGAATGGGAAATAAAAATGAAAGTGAAGCTAAATCTTTATTATGCATTCTGTAATGAATTTAAGCAGTTTGAGTTATTCTTTATGTTATTGTTCTCTGGAACAGTGTGATACTTCTCATAGTGTATTAATATACTGGTGTCCTCATAGATTATACAATTCTGGTTAAACATCTTCCCCTTCAGATGGACACATTTGTAAACCCACTGCGTAACTCTATGAGAAATGTATCAAATGCAGTCAAGTCTCTCCCTGACAGCCTGGCAGAGGGAATGACTAAAATGTCAGACAACATGGGTAAAATGTCAGAGAGACTGGGACAAGACATAAAGCAATCATTTTTCAAGGTAAGAAAATATTTGGTAGTTAATAAATACTAGTGAGTTAAAAGGAGATTAGACATCAACACACTTAAACTTACCTTTTATACTGTATTGAAGAGTCGAGTCATTAGACAGGAAGGCAGTCTGGTTTGTACCTATGAACTTACAGTAAGGTTCAACAGTCATTATACTACAAACATGGAGTTTTCCTTGCTATTAAGTAACACATTTTTAAGATGGCATCTACAGACTGTTACAGCGATCCTTCTTCACTTAATTCAATGCAGACACCTGAGAATAATGTCACCGATATTTACTTTTTCACTGCCCATTCTCATAGTTTGCCGCATCTGCTGCTTTCATTAGGAAAAAAAAAATATTCTGAAACTTAGAATAGAGAGAGAGCTTCTTTTCTGCTTATTCTTTGCTGAATTCTGTTTTTAATAGATTTTTTTTTCTATATTTCCTGCCATCCTTCCTCATCTTTTATAATCCTAAAATACCTTGAGGTGGGGAACGGTAGCACAGCATGCTATCTAGAAGTCCTGTGAAAGTAGTAATCTTCCTAATATGTCCATCTTATCTTCCTTTCCCTTGCCCTCCTCTTTCTGTGTGTAGCTATAAGGTCTGATCCGGGGACTGTTCAATTTTGTGTTACCACAACATGGCAACCAAGATGAATTAACCCTTAAACTATGAAAGGGTACAATAAATCTGTGGTGTGGGGATAGGAGGATAGGGGTTGTGGTGTTTCTTCGTGGGTTTTTTTGTTTGGTTTGGTTTGGTTTTTTTTGTGTGGGTGGTTGGGTTTTTTTTTTGGGGGGGGGGGGGTTGGTTTGGTTTTGTTTTGTTATCTTCATGACTTAGGAGAAAATGATTTTTCTCTGGACTTTCTCATTACTAATAACTTCCCTCATGTGACTAACAGTATATCTGCAGTTATACTCACTGGGAAGTCTGCAGCTAGGGAGGACTGAAGATCAAGAGGACATAACAGAAGCAATAGCAGTCCCATATGAATTTCTGTTTGTTTATCAGTTGAAGCTTTAGGCACTTGAAGTGTCTGTATTGTTTTAAAGGTGCTGATAACTTTGACAGCTGTGGGAGAATACTTACAGACTTGATGTGTTGGTCAATGAAAGGACTACTGTATATTTATCTGTAGTAATATGCAACTAACTTTTGACCAAATGTTTTGGTTTAAAAATTTTTTTTAATGACCAAATTTTGAAATTTATCTGATTTATTGGTATTCTATTTTACTGGTGTTCTGATTTTCAGTTTATGAACATTACTTTTTTTCACTGTAGGTGCCTCCTTTGATCCAGAAAACCTATTCAGATCCTGACCATTGCCGTGTTGCAGCACCGATTGATGACAATGTGAGTCTGACATTTGCCCTTCCAAAGCTGGCTTCTCTAAAGCCAAACTAAGTTATTTTATCTTAAACTATTAATTGGTTTCTGATATTATGCTAGGTACTTTCAAACAGTTCTTTTTTAAAAAGAAACTTGTATTATTCCTTCTAAAATGTACCATCCTTTTTAGTACTAAAATGATTTGCACATCTCTGGAATACGTGAATGGTACTGCTTCTGTGTTCTGTGGGGAGTTGGTGGTTTGGTTTTTTTGCCCCTCTCCTCCCTTCAGTTTCTGTCTGTTTAAAGATAGTATGGTACCAGACTGTTAGCATCATTTCTTTTGGCATTTTATGGATTCCAATTCCTGTGACCTTTCAGGGAGCATCTGTTTAATGGATCAAAACTAGTGTTTGCTATGGTTTTGGGGGTTGGTTGGTTTTGTTTTGGTTGGGGTTTGTTTGTTTCATATTGTAGCATGTGGATATCTGAAATGTATAAGAAGCAATATTAGAAATTTGAAAGTGAAGTTTAAGCTCTTGATGTTATCATAAGCTCTGGTATTTTGCTATTGTTTTGATTGAAACATCGATTGCATACGTGGAAACCATTGCAAAAAAAACCTTTGAGAGAAATATAGTACAGAAAGGCCATAAGATTATCAGTGATTATTTGCAATTTGCTATGGTCACAACTCTGCACCTGCTCTGCCCTTCTCGTTTCGTGTTCTGTGGTCACATCAAAGCATTCCAGTTTGTCTTCCTGTGCGTAACTGCTATTATGGCTTGGTAGATGTATTTTTACTCAAATAGCATAACCTTGAGTTCTTCTGGGTTTTCTTTTTCCCCCATTATTTTTTACTGTATTGGACTGTATCCATAAATTTGTAATTGCAAGTGTATCCTCAGTACTTCTGAGGCTTCTATTTTGCAGAGGCAAAGCAAAATGATGTTATTCAAGTATATGAGCAGCTTCTCTTCAAATACTTCATCTGCTGTAAAAACATTAGAAGCTACAGTTCTTGATAACTTCAAAGTTAACATACCAAGTGTTTCTGGAAGGCAGATTTCAAATGGTTTAAAACCTTCCAATCTCAGCTGCTCTAGTGAGATACATTGTTCATAACTTAGTCACTCAATCAGGCAAAAAATAGGATGTTTTGAATGGAAGTGGAGAAGCAGTACTGTAAAAGTGAGGCATGGATCTATAGGATCTCCAGATGGATTATGAATCTGCTGTATGTACTCCACTTTTATATAAAAATGTACTCATGCAGTGCACAAAAAAAAATGGCCATATAGTCATGAGATGTTGCTACTTTTAGCACAGGATTAACAATATAATGCAAACTGCTACTGTTCCAGGTAGAGCTGTATCAGATTTCCAATACAATACAAAATTCTGAATATGATGCTTAGAATGTAAAAATCCTAATAAGACCAGTGGAGGGGGGGAAAAGGGCATTTAGTATTTAAATTTTGCTGAGTAGGATTTGAATTTTAGCTTGCTATTCTATAAAGTTTTAAGTAAAGTTTAAACAATGAATCAGTGAAAAGATCAAATTATAACAATATGTAGACTTATATTTTGGCATATAAGTAGGCCATGAGAAGTTGCTGTTGTTTCTGTAAGAATTATAATTAAGATGAAAAAAAATCTAATAATTACAGAATTTAGCAATTCTCACTCAAATTTTAATGGAAAACATGTTGACAGTTACTGCAAGTGTATGCCACCCATACTTGAAATCTTCTATGTAGTTACTGGATCCTCTGTTTTAGGATTTCCATTAAAGTTTTGGGGTTTTCTTTGTAAACCAACCTGTGCAACATTTCCTTTTAAACAATAAAATCATGATGCTTTTCTCAATCCACGAGCATAAAAGCATTCTGAATTTGGTTCTGAATTTGGTACAGTGCATCCACAAGAAAAAAATACTAAAGAAAAGCACCTTCCAGAATTTTCATGTTAGACAGATGGAAGCACAGTTAGCAAAGGAAGAGGTCAGGGACAAGCTCTCTTTAGGACTTGCTGGTATTAACTTTGTTCATCTTTGGAGAAGTAACTATTTCTTTTTGTATCACTTTAAAAATCCAAGGGATTTAAGCCTACTTTAATTTTCAATATTTCTTTGCTATTAGTGATGTTATAGAAGATTTAAGGTAGGTTTCATACTACAGTAAAACAGAGGACAGCATTTCAGTCATTCTTATTCTGAAGCATTTGACCTGTGAAGTAGCTACTAAAACTGTAGCTTATTTGAACTGATATATAAGGTTACTGATTATACATCTACTTGCTTGATCAGGTCGACGACAATATTCCGCTGAGAGTAATGCTCCTCCTTATGGATGAAGTCTTTGATTTAAAAGAAAGAAATCAGTGGTTAAGAAGAAATATAAAAAATCTGCTTCAGCAACTTATTAGAGCAACATATGGTGACACAATTAATAGGTACTGCTTTTCTTATATAGAGTGAGACTATATAAAATGTGTCTATAAATCCTTTTTGATATTACTAAATTATTGTGGTTTAGATCTGCACGCGTTCCCCATTGAAGAGGAAGCACAAAGTACAAATGTGGTACCCAAAGGAGATAAAACACAAAACATTGCTGAAAGACAAATTTTAGTAACTCTTATATGCCTGAGAGCTTCCAAAAGTGCTTTTAGATATCAGCAAGAGTTCATGTTTCTGTGAATGTAATTTAATACTGATGGTGTCTGTTCTGTTTGCCCTGGGTTTTACATGATACTTTTTGTTGTTAATAGTGTTTATTATGTTCTGCACTATTTCTATTTATGTATCTTTGATGCCATAAATGATACACTGGCAGTACTGAATTATGTGAACTGTACTGAGTGACTGTGTTAAGTTTTTGCTCTCACACTTTAAAAGATGGAGAGCAGGGAAAGGAAAGCTTCTTGCCTTCATCTTAGAAATCTGCTCTTTCCACACTTTTGCTTGTAATAATTTGTTCTTGAAATGTAAATAAAAATGTAGAACAAAAAAAAAATAGATCTAGAAATAGGATTGATGCTAAATTGGCACTTTGGGTTAGTGCTATGAATCAAAAACTTCATCTCTGGCAGTTGAGAAGTAGTTTCCTATTACTTTTCAGGACATTCCTCACTGTATTTCTTGTTATTTTTCACAAGTATATTTTTGATCTTTTCAGCATCACTGTTAAACATACAGACAGTTCTTGGAGTAGCTGTAGTGATGCAGCTGTGAATTAATAATAGCACTGGGTGCTTCTCAAATAATTCCTCATAGCCAGGTGACAATTACCTTTGTACACGTGCTTCCAAGAACATGCTGCCAGTTGAGCAACACTGAATGCTTTCTGTTGTTTTCAGATTGTAGCATAGACAAGTTTGTGAGCAGGCTGCTGCTTTCTTATTGCAGACGTGTGCAAAACTGTTTTGCTACTGCATCTGGAGCTATTCCAGATATTCACAGCTTCCTCTGGCTCAGCTGTCATACCTTGTCCTAGCAGACTCTTGAGGTTTAATGGCTTCTGCAGCAAAATTGTTTTCCTGCTTCTTAGAGATCTAAATTCAAACTACAGTTAAAGGAGTAATGCTGGGATTATGGTGAGACAGATGCATGTATCATTTCTGTAAACATGCTAGATTTGCATATTGAGTTGTGTGCATGTGTTGATGAATGATGGTCAAAGTTTATGATCAGTCTGTATTTCTTGTTAAAGATATGAAGTAACTGCATGCTTAAGTATGGTAAGGTGAAATCTTAAGTAGGTTCTTTGCTTCCAGAAGCAGAAGTTGCTCTATGAGCAGAACATTTATCTAATGCTGATAGGAGATGCAACATCAGTTTTCCAGCCTGCTTAGTCATTGTACATTTACTCAAAAAGAAAAAGGCTTTAACTTTAGGAGTGATAAGTGAGCTTACATTTCTGTCTTGAGAATAAGTGTTTGCTCTTTAATGTGCAGTTTTACAGAACCTCCTTACAGAGTTGGAGAAAGCTGAAATTATACTTGCCCTAGAGGGCTCTCTAAAATACTTAACTTAGTTGTTCTCTATTTAAAAAATTGAGAGACTTATTGCTTTGATTTCTAGAAAAATAGTTGATCATGTTGATTGGATGACATCTCCTGAGCAAGTAGCAGATGCAGTTAAACGCTTCAGGTATGTCTTTAATATTGATGTTAAATATGAAGTACTTGCTAATTGATGTCTAGTATCTGTGTATCCTTCCTATTCTTTTTATATATAGAAATTATTATTACTGTACATAATTACAGTTGGAGCATGCACTGCTTTCTATGTGTGTTGTGAGAAAAAGTAATCGTCACATGAAGAATATTTTTAAGCTTTCTCCTCTTCCTTAAAAAGTTCTTTAACAAGTCTACAAGAGCCAGAGTGTGGGTATACTTATATATATATGTATACTTATATATACTTATATACTCATTATATTATAAGAATAAGTGTCTTGTTGAACTTGATGAAGGCATGTGCATGCCTTGCCTTAAAAGACAATTACTGCTTAAAACAAACCACCTTACCTCTAAGCTAATATATTTCATATGTGGGCAGATAGAACAGAACTGAAGTCTGAGTTTGCAAGTATCAAAGGCTCTGTCATTCCATTTCCTAAGTCTTAATGGTTTCTGCAATGCTGTTGAGTGAGAGCCACCCCTTTGCCTTTTTTGTTTGTTGTTTGTTTGGGTTTTTTTTGATGGAATGAAAGAGATGAAGTAGGATAATGTATTAGCCAAAGAGTCATACTTTACGGATACTCTGTTGTTCTTTAATAAAACCAAGTAAGAATGTGTGCTTCTTACTCAAAAAAAGGCTGTTATTCATCAAGGCAAAATACCTTTTCAGACAGAGGTATGGCTTTTGCATTTAGTTTTATACTACACTGAAACTACTTCATCTCAACTTTAGCTTGTTGACGGGTTAACTACTCTGAGATGTAATGAAAGCAATTAATAGACCTAAGCCTATAAAGTCTCTCAGTAGCAATAGAGAATGATTGATGAAAGCAGATCTTACATCTATTTTATGTAAGAGCAAATTTGTATTGAAATTATTTAGATGTGTGATATTTTCCTAAAATTTTCTTTCATCTCATTCTTGTACAAGAAGAGTTCATGGTAGCTACTAAGACTTCTAAGAGGTTGAATGTGTTGTACTTAATTTCTTTTTCACATTTGCTTTTCCTGTTTCTAGTATTTGACATGTGTGTTAGGTTGTGTGCAAATTACTTTCTTGTATTTATTTTATGTGATGGCTTTGAGATCTTAAAAAGAGCCTTTCACTTGATAAAATTTTAATGTATTTTGACAGATTTGTTTTTGTTGCAGAGATGCTTTTTGGCCTAATGGAATTTTAGCAGAGACTGTTCCACGGAGGGACAAAGCTATTAGAATGAGAACAAGAGTGGCAGGAAAGACCAAATTACTGGAGGTAATGCCAGGTAAGTGAGTCTGGGATTGAAGCCTAATAATTCTTACCATACATTGTTACTAGAATTACTGTCAGTATTCTGTTCTATTGTTGCAATGTTGACATAAGAACTGTATTTAAATAAAAAGGGCTTTTAATTATTAAAACACTGAATATTTTCACATGTAATGTGACTTACAACTGTATTCTCTTAGGAGCAATACAGTATTTTCTTTCAGTAGAGGATTTGAGTGAATGAAATACCTATATTGCAATACAGCATGATTTTGTGTTAAATAACATGGTTCCACATACATAGTGTAGAAGTGAAGTAATTTTCAGAAATCCTTTGCGTTAAGAGAAATTCTGGTTTAGTCATGCTATGTATATAGAGGCACTGTTACTTCAAATTCCAAGCTACATGATTTGAAAGACTTAATATTTGGTTTAATTTTGTTGTTAACACAGAAGGAGAATTTAGTTTAAACTTCTGTGTAACTTTGATTTTTGTAGATGAACTGAAGCACATCATAGGCGCTGAGACAACACGGAAAGGCATTCTTCGGGTCTTTGAAATGTTCCAGCACACTCAACTGAATAAGAGAATGGTGTATGTGTTTCTAGAGAGATTCCTAGAAACCTTATTTCCACAAAATAAGTTCCATGAGCTCTTCAACAAACTGCATTCACGGTCAAAGCAGATGCAGAGGTATAAGCAGAGACTACATTCTACTCAAGCGCCTTCCTTGCAGAAAAGGTGACACTTCAAACCTATTAAGCTGGTGTATGTTTGTCCAGGACTAATTACTTGGGCAGATTCTCTGGGGCTTCAAACTCACATGCTGTTATTTCTGCACCAGTCTTCTAGTGTCACATATTAGATTATTAATACATCTGTAAGACCTGTGGATCTTCTCATCTTCACTTGTAATTCAACCACTACCAGAAGGGTTTGTGTGTCTTAAATGATTTGGTGCGTCTTCATGCAACATTGAGAAGAATACTGGCCTAATACATAAGAATGCTGATTCCTTCCATTCCTGAGTCGATGATTTGCCAGCAATGAAAAGTGCCAGACTGCTTGAGTAAAGCACAACTGTGGTGATACAGTGGAAGGAAAGGATGTTTTGGCACTGGGAGGTAGTGCAATGTGTGAGAATTGGGTGGAAATGTTCTACATAGTGCCTGTTGAGGCTCTGTAGGGCTTTTTTAACATTCCTGTAAAGGCTGAGCTAACAGGAAAAGCAGTCTCTGGAATTAGCAGGTTCATAGGAGAGAAGGAAAATAGTTATAGCCCCATCATGAAAGTACATTCATTAAAGAAAAGTTGAGGTAATGTGACTTCTATGCCACATTTACCTTTCATGTTTTGAAAAATAAACTAACATAAGATCTAATAGGGATTTTAGTAAAGGCAGAGGTACAGTAGAAATAAACCCTTTTTTCTGATTATTCTGTAGCTTTAAGGGCCATATTCTGCTCTTATAGCATCTGGCATACATTTTGCATGTAACTTCAGTGGAGAAGCGGTGTCATATTTATGTTCAATTGGTGTATTTTGGACATATATCAAGCTGATGGTTTTAGAAGGAAGGGGGTTTCAAAGAGGACAGACATGTTAGAAGAAGAGGAGATTGCACTAAAACACAGTTTACACACAACTCCCCCCTAAAATTTGAG
The DNA here is from genome assembly GCA_024605025.1 of Megaceryle maxima. Classification (NCBI taxonomy): domain Eukaryota; kingdom Metazoa; phylum Chordata; class Aves; order Coraciiformes; family Cerylidae; genus Megaceryle; species Megaceryle maxima. The sequence goes on from JANHGN010000375.1 coordinate 31,298, forward strand.
GATTTTGGGTGTAAAAGACTCTGTCCTATGTAATTGAAAGATTCCTTGCCCTTTAGTGTTTAAGCCTCATACGGAAAAAGACAAGAATTAGTCAGTTCCTCACAGGTAAAGGATTTCATTAGTCATATGCAACCATTTGGAAATTCCTGAACACATCTCAGTGTATATATGAAAATAAAAAGATAAAACAACAATATTTTTTTAAATATTTTTTTTTAATTTTTTGCATAGTGTAAAATTTTTTAAAAAAATTGACATCAAGGCCCCACATCCATCTGTTTAGTTTCATTGAAGAATTTCTTTCCGACCAAAAATAAATTAACAACTGAACAATCCTGTTTGGCCACAGCATATCTCATTTGATGTTTTCTTTTTCATAGTCCCCAACTGTTTGAGCACCACTATCTAGGTGAATAGAAAGTAATCCTGTAGAGTCTGGTTTCTTCTGAACACTAAACACAGATGAAGGTACAGCTATTGATCAAGGATCCTTGTAGTAATTTGTGTCTTACTGGGAACAAATGATCCTTTTATGTGAGGGAGGAACATAGACCTTTCATGAAAGCGTTCTAAGAGAAGACAGAAGGCTCTCAAAGGACATAGTTAAATTGACTAAAGCCTCTATATAGATCATTTTTTCTCATGAACTCTATTAATGCAATGTAGCCTTTTATCATACTACTTAATGATGATCATCTTGTACTGTTAACATTCTCATACAGTATGCATGGGCTCAAGTGCACTTGTTTGTTTTTTTCTTTATTGCAGAACTAAATACTGTAAATGAAATTCCCTTTTTTTTTTTTTTTTTGAAGACAAATTGGTAAATATGTAAGAACCTTTCCCCCTTCCTCTCTGCAGGTTCTGTAGAAGTGTGATGATTAAATGCTATTGAATTTAACAAATTTTTTTGAGCTCTGTGTAAAGTAATCAACATAGCCAGCTCCAGTTGTTTACATGCCTGTATCTTCCTCTGATGTCAGGGTGCTGAAGTATACCTGACCCCTGACTGATGAAGGGTCATTCAGCAATTGTTCTTGGCGATATAGTAAATATATCATCAATCCTACCAAATCTTATTTATGTCTTTTAAATAACTGAATTTGTTATGCAGTATAAAAGTGGGAAGTTCAAATACTGTTTCATCAGATCTGTGGAACCTTTTATATATCTGTAGGTACCATGAAAAAATTCAAGAGAATAGTGATCATGTGAAAATTTGGTTTTGTTTTGTTTTTTTTTTTTAATCTGGTACATTTCTGTAAAAAATAATATCTCTAGGAATGTGAACTGAACATAATACACCGTGTTTATTAGTCATTTTACTTAATGAATTTATTACATATATATACCTATACACACATTTATATACATGTGTGTGCATATGTATATATGTATTCAAGTTTTGTCTTCTGTATTTAATTACAGAATGTGGCTTCCTAAATCAGTGGTGCCTGTTGACTGGCAAGAATCATCAAACAAATACTTTTTCTGAAAAATGTTTGTTTGTATCTTTATTTAAATGGTTTTCCTGGTGATGATTTGAAATACCTGCCCTGTCAACCCATGCAGCCTATCATCCTAGAAGGTCTCCAAAACTGAATGTTAATATACAGCACTTAAGTGTCTGGATGTATCTTCTGGCCTTTGGGTGCTGTGACTGGCTGCTGAAAATTGTGCCATTGTCAACAAATGCACTTGTTTTAGCCTTAATTATTTTTAAGAGAAAATGAACAATTGAATTCTCCATTTGGTTCATCCTCAAGCTTGTGCTGCTGGTGTTTGCTAGAACTAAACCGTAAATTTTAAGTGCTACCAGAATGTGTACCAAAATAAAAATATATGAATTCCACAATCTAAATTTTAATTTTGTGCAATATTTTCATTTAATGCATGTGTATTTGAATAACTGTAAAATAAATGAATTTTTAATGTTTTGAAGTCTAGGTTGAAAACGTCTTCTCAGCTGAACAATTTTGCATTCTGTTGTTGGCATTAGTTTATTTAAGGACTTGTTTTAAAAGTCTTATTTGTTACTCCTTTGTTAATTCCCTTGTTCTTAATGATCCTTGCTGACCCGAGCAAAGCTCATACATTACAAGGGAAAAATCTGAAGAGCACATCTCATGAATATAGCTGTTATAAATTACTTGTGCATATCATTGTACAGTAAATGTCAGCTGTGTGCCTGATCGTTCTATTGATGCTTTCTCCCTCCTTTCCCCCTCCTCTTGTTTCCATAACAAAGAACGAACGTGAAACAGGCTGCCATAGTCACTTCTACTGAATGGCAGCAGACTATGAATTTTTTGGGGAGTTTGCCTTTGTTCTGTCCAATAGAAAGCTAAAAAATTACACTAATAAAGTATTAACAGGATTATTATGAGTCTCTATTTAT
>JANHGN010000376.1:0-14762 GCA_024605025.1 Megaceryle maxima
GGAGGGGTTTCAAAGCTGTGTAGCTGTGGTGCTGAGGGCCATGGTTTAGTGGTGACCTGGCAGTGCTGGGTTAATGGCTGGACTGAATGATCTTAAAGGTATCTTCCAACCAAAATGATTCTATGATCTATTCCTGCCTGTCACCTGCCATGTGGGCAAGGGCAGGAAAAGTGACTGATGCTGGTGTTACCTGTTTAAAAGGCAAGAAAAAAATCAAATATATTCAGGTACCACCAGTAAATAATAAGCTTTGAAAGATTGGGAGCTATTTAATTTGTGAATCTGCCTTATTCTTTTAATGCAGCTCTGAGGTCAGACCAGCCCTTTTAAAGATAGTTCATGTGAGCTGGGTCTGGCAGACAGAAGTATTTTCTTCTCAGCTTCGTTTTCAGGCAATTGCTTCCCAGGAAAAAAAAACCCTTAGATTGTACTACCTGTGTGGAAGGAAAGCAGTCAACACCAGTGATGAGCCTGTTATGAGACAGATTAGAAAGAGCGCCTCTTCACCAACCCTGTGGAGAGGCTTCAAACCTCCATTTGTAAGGCATTGTCTTGCTTTATTGTGCACTCTGTGCTTTTATTGTGTGTGGGTTGCTAGGCTACATTTCTCAGGGCAGCAGCAAAGCCCGCCTCTTTGTCTTCCTTGCTTCTTCCTCTTGCCCTTATGGCTCCTTAGGAGTTGCTGGTTGCTCACCATAGCTATGTCTTGGGGGGTGGGGAGGCTTAATAGATGGGGTTGGGGAGAGGAGAGCCTGAACACAGCAGAGTGGTAGGAGTTGGGTTTTTATCTCAATCTCAGATCTCTTGAGGCCTGATAAGCTGAAGAAAAGACTTTGTGATGTTAATGCACAATGATATTTTGTGCAATTGTGAGAAAATAGGGCCAGGATCGACTTCAAGAGGTTGCCTGACCCTTTTCCCTGTGGTCACCTTCACCATGATGAATGAATGTCTGACCTCCTTGTAAAGAGCCTCTGCAGATAGATATTTCTCAGTTTCTATAGAGAATTCATCCCAGTGCTTTTCTGCTCTAAAGATGTCTTATCTTGCTGCAATTTTACCGTATTACTTCTAACGCCAGCCCCAGCTAACACAGAAAGTTATTTCTTTTCTTCTTTGAGAGGAATTTGAAGATGTCTTGTCTGCACCCATGTTTCGCCCTCTCTCACCTCACAGGTCCTGTTTTCCAGATCCCTTCTCTTTCCCTATAAACCCTTGGTAACCAGTTGAACTAAGGGCCCTGTTCCTCAGTTAAGGCTCTGGTGCATGATTGTTTTTCTACCTTCTAATGCTGTGAATGAAGGTCTGGCTTTGAGGAGCCCATCCTGCTCATTTGCTCAAGCAAGCAACCTTGTAGTTATTTTAATCTCCTTCTGCTGCTCTTCATTTGGACTTTGGCACTAATGAGGGCTTTCTGAGGCAGATGTGAAGTGCTTGCTGAAATGACAAACATCCAGGAAACTTTTGCTCTTTTAAGATTATAAAGCTTTCTACAAGTCCTTGAAGAGACCATATTTGTTAAAAACCAACAGTGCAAATGCACCTGTAATTTTTCTCCCTCCTGACACCCTGCGCTCCATCTTCTCTCTGCACAGTTCATTAGTTTGTAACCCCAACAGCTACAAGAGAAATCTTTCTAATCTTGTCAATGGGCAGTGCAGCTGCTTTTTAATTTAATTTTAAAATAGGTTTTTAAGTCAGGCTATGTCTATGCTATTGATTTGGACTCTTGATTTAGCAAATTGCTGTTCAGTGTGATCTTTGCTACATTCCTTTAATGCTCCAAGGGTCACAGAATAACATTTACAGGGAGGGCAGAAGCATTGCCCAGGAGTTATTTATAAATATATGGTGTATTAAGGTGGGTTTCTTTTAAAATCCCCCTTTTTTTTTTTTCTTTTTTGTGTAACTTACATGCAGTGAAAATTAAGGCACTTGAATTACTTTGGAAGAAGGTCTGTCTAGGATAGATCCACACTGTATAGGGTGGGCAGAAGCTGTTCACTTGATGTGGGTGTCCAATGTGTGCTTTGATCAATGTAGGGCACATCCTCTCAAGAAATGTCTGGTTTGAGCTGCACCCAACAGTGGAGAGGAAAAGGCACAAGTCGAGCTTCTGGTTCTGCTTAAATTCAATGTTTTTAAAAAAGGGGATTCTTAGAGATACTCAGAGTGAAACAAGAGAACATAAATAGATTTGAGCATCACTGACATAACTGATATTTTACTGTTGCTCTTTCTTTTAACAATGTATATACACAACATTAACTTTTTAACACAGTGATTTGGGTGTAACACTATAGAAAAAACCTGACAATCTGGGTGCTGCTTCCGTTCAATTTTAGTGGCTCATTTTCTTCCTTCACATACTTTATTCTTGCTTGCCATCAGCTGGCTTCCTGAACTGAGCTTCCTCGAAGAGATCAAGCTTTCAGAAGGCAAAGAGCCTTGTTCTGTCTGATAGAAATTGTGGGGTTTGGTGACACTGTGATATGTTCTAGAAAAATCTTTAGAACACTGTGCACTTGTCCAGCTCTGGGAGCGAGTCGTCACTTCTTAGTCTGATGTTAGGGGAGCAGGTTGTTCTTGAGTGAGATCTGCTGGGAGCTCCTGCTCTATGGGTGCCTTTCTGCAAATGCTGGGAGTCATTTTGTTGTCCCAAGCTGGAGTTCTTCACCCACTGTGTGAGAGGCCAATGGAGTAGAGATACTTGCTTTATTCCAGTTCTGTGCAGAAAAGGCTGACAGATGATAATTTGCAAAGCCCCCCCCGAATCACAGAGAGCCTTACATACAAAAAGATAACTAAGAAAAAAAAAAAAAAAAAAATCACACTAATATATGATTGGTTACCTGTGACTTCATTACAAAAGTTCATTTGCGTATTAACTTATCAACTCCCCTTCAGCTCATTAGCATAAGGTGGCCCTACATTTGCACAGGGAGTCCTCTCCTAGTGGTGTGTGTTTTAGTATTATAATGTATTATAATCAGCTTAAGGTAACTAAAGGCTACATCTTGAGTCTGTCATCAATCACTTGGTCTTTGATCAACCTGGTGTTCTGCTATAAATCCTACCTGCAAAGACAATGCTCTGACCTAATGCTAACAGTGGTTGACTAAAACTAATTGCAGTGGTTGCCATGGTCCCAAACACTCTTCATGGTTGCCTAACTTTGTAACTCTGCACTTGTCTGATTTGGGGCCTTTAAAACTTTTTTATTGTCATTAATTTTATAGCATCTAGTCCCTGATACCTAAGAGGAGATGCTGACACTGGGCTTGCTGAAGTAGGAGTATCCAGAGGATGTGAAAAGCTTCATGTCAGTATGTGTTCAGGTCCTTCTTGGCCTTTAATTTTCCAGTGTACATGGTACCATCAGCAACGTCTCTGTTTATATGCTGGGATGTCACTACCAGGCTCCCCTTTTTGTTGGGCATTAAATTACTTTGCTGTTCATCCTGATTTTGAGAGCAAGATGTTCTATGTATCAGGGTAATTGAAGACTGCTGGATATGAGAGCAGGCTCCATTAGTAAAGACTAAAGTAGCCATAAAGCCAGTGCTGGGATCATCTTCCAGCTACTCCTAATCTCTGCTGCCATCAAGAGCACCACTGTCTTTTGTAGTGAGGATAGAAAACAAAATAATGTGTGGTCCCAGGGGGTCTTGCTCTCTGGTATTTAAACTGATATTCCTCAGACATAAGCAATCATGGAACTTTCCTTACTGACATATTATCTTGTTACCCATCAAACCACTGCTGTGCTCTGGGGTTGGATGTGGCTTTAAGAGAGCCAGAACTTGTTTAGGATTAAAATGATGCTTGACGAGCTTCAAGTGCAACTGAAGAATCTTTTGTTTCTCTCTTTGGAAGAGATATGCAAGTTGTGATGCATTAGGTCAATGCTCACTGCATTTTATTGGTGTTTTTACAATTAAATGGGCTTGATAAGATTGACAAGGAAATTATTACACAGCAGCTTGTTAGACAGCAATCTCTAAACATTCTGGGTGATTTAAAGAATGGGAGCATACGAAGGCTGTGTTCCAATGTGAGACTAGAGTAATCAATAATAACATGCTCACTGACATAAGTGTCACTTCTTAAAAGCAATTTATCATTCACTGAAATGTGGAAGCTATAGTGCTTGACTAAGTCCCAGTGGAATGATGGAAAATATTCCTGTCTGATTCCTCTTTCTCTTCTTGTGCCAGCAAGAGCAATCAATCATACTTAAGGAAGTGCTTTTTCTTCTGTGATCCCCTGTAGTTTGGGGGAAACTGGTATCGAGGAGCATTAATTATTTAACCCACATTGCTGCCTTCCTCTACGTGTGAGGTCTGGGCATTGTGCTGGGGAGTGGGGCCAACAGAAGTTCTGGGCTGTATTTGGGGAATCGGAGCTTTCTCTTTTTTTTTGTTTTGAAGAGGTTAATACTGGAGACTCAGCTCCCTCTACGGTCAAAAGAGGGAGAGACACCTTCCATCAGGAGATCTTTCGATATTCCCCTCCTCCAGAGTTGGGTATTCTCCCATTTAGTAGCTGAAGCCTCGTCTCTTCCTAAAGTTGTGGTGTAAATCCCACTCGAGGTGGTCAATCTCTCACGTGTATGACTGGGAATGGAATCCTGTGCGGGTCCAATACACCTCCTATGGTGTGACTAGATGTGCAAAATCATTTGTGAATCCCGGGACAGTAGGAGTAGGAAGGGACCTCTGGAGATCACCTTGTCCAACCCCCCTGCTCCAGCAGGGTCACCCACAGCAGGGTGCCCAGGATTGCATTGTCCAGGCAGGTTTGGAATCTCTCCAGAGGAGACTCCACAACCTCTCTGGGCAGCCTGGGCCAGGCTCTGATGCCCTCACAGCAAAGAATCTTTTCCTCCTGTTCAGATGGAATCTCCTGGGTTCCAGTTTGTGCCTGTTGCCCCTTGTCCTGTCACTGGGCACCACTGAAAAGAATTTGGCCCCATCCTCTTCCCCCCCCTCCATCCTTTAGCTATCGATCAGCATTGATCAGATCCCCTCTCTCTTTTCTTCTCCAGGCTAAACAGATTCGGGTCTCTCAGCCTTTCCTCGTAAGAGAGGTGCTCCAGTCCCCATACCATCTCTGTAGCTTCTTCTGGACTCTTTCTGGTAATTTCCTGTCTCCTGAACTGGGGAGCCCAGAACTGGACGCAATATGTGGCCTGACTTGGGCCACATGGGCTTTATTCTAAATGACCAAAGAATTATCAGGACGTGTACAGAAAACACTGTTTTGCTTTAAAAGACCTTGAAATGCTTTCTTACTGCACTAAAAGCCTGGCAAGAAATGGAGAGGCTCCCTGTGTTAGCCCCTCTTGCTCTCAGTTGGTCCAGGGACTGCTGGAGGTAGGATGAGGCTAATGCAGAGGCACTGCAAGTCCTTGGATTCTCCACTCAGGATCCTGTGTGGATTTGATGCAGTTATGAGGTTGTGGTTTATAAGACTAGAGGAAGCCCTTAAAGGTTAGCAGAGGAATGTGGAGATGAGATTTTGGCTTTTTATCCCCAGCTGCTGAGCACATGTGGGTTTTGATGCCTCTTGTCAGAGCTCTAGGGCACCATGTGGGCAGCAATTACTCCTCCATTGCTTTGGGGGCTTAAATACTCAAGAGGTTAATCACTTCTGAGTTGCTCCATTGTGAGCAGCAGAAGGAGGGACATCTGAAGGCAATGCAGACTTTTCCTGTTTGGGAATATCCTCCTGCTGAATCTTTTCCATCAGATACAGGTAATACTGCTCCTATCCCAGCTGCTTAATTGAAGTGGGGTGAACCCAGGCTGTGTGGGGTCTTTTTTGTGCCACACAGAGAGGAGCAATTACACAGCCTTCTAGGGCTAATTCCCACTGTGGGGCTGTTGAGAGGAGCTTGCTGTCATTAGACTTTTGAAGGAGACCAGAAGTGCTATTGCATGTCTATGCACCATGTAGTAGTTGCAGCTGGGGCTGTGTTAAAGGGACAAATGCCTCATGAGGCTTGGAGATGATAAACTGTTGTGCTTGAATATGTGCAGATGATAACAGAATACACTTTTTCAAGTGGATTAGTTATAAATACGGGTCTGTTAGCAGAGTTCTAGGTAACCATCTTGCAAGCAGCTTTCTTGGGATGTTTCACTATGCTGAGGCTTGATTTGCTGTGTGATATGGGATAGTCAAAGTTTTATTTCCCTGTTACCACATGCGTTTGGTGTCAGTGTGGGAGAGCAAAGAAAGAAATATGGAAATTCTTTGGCATATAGGTGACATTTGGGAGGATTTTGTTTGGTGGAAAGCATGGCTCTTAATTTCTGCTCACCTTGCAAAATGTCGAGGGTTTTGTGTTAAAGGGAGAGGTTATTGCTTCTTTCTCCCCTGCCTCCAGAGCAAAGCTAGGGAGCTTTTCACTGACAAGAAGCTCTGAAGAAATTGTTGGGAAACCAATTGCAACACTACAAGAGCAAGCTGAATTATCACCTATTGCTACAGCCACTCTGAAGCCAGGACCACAAGGTACTTGTTGTCATAATCCAAATCCAGTTGGAAAGGTGCCTCTGGCAGGGAGCACTGTCTCTACCTAGTCCTTGGCAAGCAGGGTTTTTGCTGAATTTAAACAGCTGCTGCTGGAAGGGTGCTAGAAGCTGCCTCAGTCGTGGTCTAATTGTCTGGTAAGATCTTGCATTGCTTTCCAGCCTGGACTGAGCTTATTCTACTGATGGAGTGGCAAGAAATTTGTATCCAAGTATTTTAGTATTTATAATAAACTTAGTCCATTACACTGGGAATTGTCACCTTCTTGATTTTACCAGTCTGGTTTATTATTTTGCAACTCCCAAGAAGGTCACCTGATGTAATATTGATAAAATAATCCCCAAACCTTTCTGGAGTGATGATATGCAGCTTGGATGGCTGCCCAAAGCCAGCGTGCAGCAAGATGTGGCAATTCATGGAATTGCTCCGTGGGCTGGATCCTGGTGCTCAGGGTAGTGAAATGCTGTCAAAGTGCTAGTGCAAGCACCAGCTGTTAGAAGACAGGTGAAAGGGTAAGAATCTCATGCAAACCTTGTCTGATGTGCCTTTGCATGTAGACTCTGTGATTCAACCAGAATGTGATTCCCTAAGGTTTCTGAAGGGCATAGAACTGGAAAGCAGCTCACAGATGCCTTAACCCAGACCTCTGAACTCTTGAAGCTGTGGAAGAAAGTCCAGGGTCAAAATGTAAGCTCTGCCAGCTCCTGTGTGCCTGTAACCTTCTCCACGGTGAGACCTAAGGACCAGCAGTGAGCCATGGGAGGAGAAGAGAGGATTTGTTTGAAGTTCCCAGGTGACTTTTTGGTTACGTGGAAACAGACATCAAACAGCCTCAAGTTGCAAGAGGAGACTTAGGTTGAATATTAGCAAAAAAGGGCCCAAAGGGCTGTCAAGGCCTGGCCCAGGCTGCCCAGGGCAGTGGTGGAGTCCCCATCCCTGGAGGGGTTTCAAAGCTGTGTAGCTGTGGTGCTGAGTGACACGGTTTAGAGGTGGACTTGGCAGTGCTGGGTTAGCAGTTGGACTTGACCTTAAGGGTCTTTTCAACCTAAATGATTTTAAGATTCAGCAGAGGGCAGCAGTGTGGTACCAAAGACCACCTGAGAATGCTAGGAGCTGTCTCCTAGCAGCAATATGATGCTTATTTTTTTTGTAGTATCTTGGTACCTTTATGTTTTTTAGTAGTGCATGTCCAGGGGCTGGCTTGGTGCAGTAAAAATAAAACTTGATGGCAAAATCACACGTCCAGAAATGCACTAGGAAGACAGTGCTTATTTTGTTTTCTTGTCCTTTTATGCCACTGGTCCTTAAATCCAGTGCCTCTGGAAAGAAACGTGTCTTGAGTAGGGCAAGTGTCAGATCTATAGAGATCAGAGGGATGCAAATGCAGACATGAAACCTGGACAGGAACAAGGGCAGAGTCCCAGGGCAACAGTGGTAACAGGAGGGCCAGGCTGGGGAGGACCAAGTGGCACTAGGACGTGTCTGGAGTGCTGCAGTGGGGTGTCACCTTCCAACTGACCCTTAAACACCTCCTTGGTAGGTGCTGACTGGGGCAGGAGGGGGCTCAGTGTTCTTCAAGCAGGACTGTCCCTTCAAACCTTAAGCCTGAAGTGTTCTTGCTGTAAACATGGTTAGAAAGGTCTGGTCTGGGAGTGCTGGGGTGAGCGCTTGCAAGAAACCCTCAGGTTGGTCAGAAAAACATAGATATTGAAATCTGCTACTCTGCTTCTTGGATTTTTCAAGGAGTGGAACATTTCCTTTTGTGAGCTTGTGGTAGATGGTGTTGAAGGCTAACAGCTCTGTACTTTATAGACCTTTCTCTTCTTTTTGGAACGGCCACAAAAATTGTGGTTTTGGGGAGTGTCCTGGGACAGGGAGCTACATGTAAATCTTGACAGGAAAAGGGGAGGGGGGAATAATCCCCTGTATCTGTTTTTCTTCAAGAGAACTGCTGCTCTTAGACTGATTTGCCATTTCCCTATCTTGTGCTGCAGTGATTAAGTCAAGTCATTTCCTAGGTTTCTAGGGGGAAAATGTTGAAGTTATTGCACTGTGTTTTTAAGTTCTGTAGAGTATATATGAAATCAGAGCTTTATTTCCTAACACATACACAAAATGCATAAAAAAATATTTATTTCCAAGTGCAGTATATTGCAGTACTTCGAGTAGCTTTTGTCCTGGACAGCTTGGAAACAAGAAAAGAAATGGGTTTCCTTTTAATTCCACCAATTCCAGTGTAATTTTCTAGAAAAGACAAGCCCCTGTGCTGCCTGCCAAATAAGAATATTGTCTAGTTAATTCAGAAACTGAGTCCAAATGTGCACAGTATAAAGTTACATCCACACAGATTACAGGAAAGAATGCTGTCAGTGTAGAAAACGGCGGCTGTTCTTGATCTGTTTAGTTAAATCAAATCAACTGGAAAACTCCAGGTTAACCAGACATAATGGTTTCTTTATGTAAACCCACATTAGGCTTTCATTGTGAAGGCTCTTTGAGCTCATTTATTTTTATATTGCTTTTAAAAAGTCCTTTCCTCTGATTAGTATTTTTCTTCCAGTCCTTATCCCACAAAGGTGTATTTATGTGTTTCATTTTATGCACTGTAAATTTTGATTAAACTTGTGCTGTACTTTGAGGCTTAAAGCATCTGCTCAAGACCAGCCTTGCCTCTGTAGGTCCTCAGGATAAGCTGAGGGAAGGAAGCTCCTGTTGATGAAGGTCTAAATAAACCACATCTTCATGGAGCAGTAAGGCTGGATGTACTGTACCTGGCTCAGCCTCTGAAACACCCTGCATCCGTGTGAGTATTGGCATCACATGCAACAAGGCAAATCTTGTAAGGGTGCTGATGCAGCTTTTCCTGAAGCAGTAGCTGGGTTTGCAGACACCATAAATGCAGGCTGTCCCTAGAACAGCAGCTGAACAGCCAGTGTCCTGTGTGATACAGATCCATGCAGTCAGATCAGGGTGTGTTGTGTTGAAATGCATTGCACTTGGCCTTTGCAAAAATCAGGCTTATGTTTTGTAAAAAGATAATCAGTTGGGATCCTCTGTACTGGGTTGTGTCCCAGCAGCCACTTGGCTGATCTCTGTGGGCTTGTACGTGCTGTGGCTATCTGCGTGTCATGAGCCATGGAAGGGAAAGAGGGAGGAAAAGGTTCCTCTTCACCATCAACAGTGTTCTGGCCTGTATCAGAAATGTGGCCAGCAGGAGGAAACGATTGTGCCCCAGTACTCAGCACTGGTGAGCCTGCACCTCAAGTACTATGTCCAGTTTTGGGCACCTCAGTATAAGAGACACTGAGGTGCTGGAGTGAAGTACAGAGAGGCAAGGAAGCTGGTGAGGGGACTGGAGAAGTCTTATGAAGAGAGGCTGAGGGAGCTGGGGATCTTCAGCCTGAAGAAGAGGAGGCTGAGAGGAGACCTTATTGCTCTCTACAGCTAACTGAAAGGAGGCTGCAGTGAGGCTGGTGTTGGCCTCTTTTCCCTAGTAACTAATTTCAGGACAAGAGGCAATGGCCACAAGTGCCAGGGGAGGTTCAGATTGGATATTAGGAAGAGTTTCTTCTCTGAAAGAGTAAGCATTGGAACATGCTGCTCAGGGAAGTGGAGTCACCATCCTTGGAGGTGGTGTGGTGCTTCAGGACATGGTCCAGTCATCCTGTAAGTGTCGGGTACAAGTTTGGACTTGCTAATCTTGGAGGTCTTTTCCAACCTTAACAATTCTATGATCAAATGTCTCTTGTCCTCCGCTCCCTCAAGACTAGTGCAGAACCACACAAACAAAGCAGACTAAGTGACAGGAGTGTGGATCTGGGCTGTGTTGAGGCCATGGATGTTCAGATGGGAATACAGGTCTTGATCATCACAAACTACTTGTGGGGAATGCTAGGTTTACTTATTTTTGCTGCTTCCACTTTCTGTTTGTACAGAGCAGTCAGATGCTTTTATTAAATTTAACTGTATCACCAGGTTCTTGAGCCTACCTGCTTAGCCGATGAATTGCTTAGACTGCAGCTGCTCTGTACTAGCTATGGCCAGTCCTGTAGCTGTTCAGTGTGATGTTGCCCCTGTTCTTTGAGGCAGGGGAAAGGATGGGGGAAGCCAGTACAGAAGGTGTCTCTTCCATGGGCCTTTTTCATCCTACAACCAACAAATGAAAAAAACAGCCACTGGACTATTTCTATCCCAACTCAAGCCTCAGCTAAAACAACATTAGCAGGGCAAGGCCTGTGCCTTTAATTTTATTGACCCTGCTTTTATACTTCAGTAGCACACTGTCTTGAAACCAAACCAAACAGCAGGTCCATGCTCCTGCAGTGCAGCTGAGAACTTAAATCCTCAAGTGAACTTGTTTACCTTTCTGGCAGGGCTGGGTCCTGGGGCTGTGTGGGCTCCTTGGTTGCATGCTCTGGATTCCTGGCTGTTCAGTGCAAAGGGTTCAGCCAGTGCAGTGGGGTGAAGGAACCCTTGGAGGTCCAGATCTGCTGACTTGACAGCTACTTGGTGCTCTTAGTGTGGCTTGCAGCTGCTATCAGCTTCCCAGCACCACATACTGTGGTCTTTAATCAATCAGTGGGGAATGCATGGAGAGGAAATGAGTTTGGGGTGAGGCACAATGTGTACATTGTGGTCTATTCTAGGATGCCAATGTGGTTCTCATTTCCACCTCCTACAAGTCATGGCTGGCTGGAGCAGAGATTAAGGCCTGCTTGTTGAAGTGATGAGTGATGTTTCTTACAGGCACACAGGCTTATTGCAACTTCCTTTAGGTCTGAGGATTATGGCTGGAGGTTGGCTCATGGCTTCCCCATCAATTTGCTTCTTAATGTGGTGTTGGTGATACACTTAGGCAACATTAAGCTGCTTGTAAATGGCAAATATGAATAATCTAAGTCCTATGGAAGCAGAAAAAGTAATTAAGTCTCTAAAAGAAGCCCTCTGATCAGATGCAGATCAAGAACCTTGAACCTACATCAAATCCCCCAACTTCTCCCTGGCTTTGAAAAGTTAGCCCATACCTTCTCTTCAGGACTGTCAGATCTAAGCAAAACGGGGCTGCTACTTCCATTAAGGTGTATTGTGTTCTTGATGTAGTTTAAAATCACCACTGAAAACATTTAAATCCATGCTTTCCCTTGCCTTGTGCAGGTGTCCCACCAATGCTTGGTGAAGCCAGAGTGCTGTTGGCACCTGAACTGAGAGGTGCTTGCTTGCAGCTTCCCTTGTGCCCCTGACCCCAACTGGGTGCTGCTTGCTCGCAGGAGTGAGCAGGCAGAGGTTTGGCTGAAGGAAGAAAGAAGGGTTTGTTTCATCCAGGAAGTTGTTCTAATCCCCTCTTCTAGTTATTTTGTGGAAAGAGGGAAAAGCACTCTCTTTTTTTTTTTTTTTTTATATGACTATCTTCAGATTTGACTTTTGCATCAGCCCTTGAACTAATTAGTCCTGTTGGATTGGTCTCAATTACACTTTTTCCCCTCATAAATATGTAACCTGTAATACCCACATACAGTGTAATGCTAACAGTAGTCCTGCTGGCAGAGGCTCTTGGAGGACAACAAAACCAGGGCTTGCTTGGCTTTCTTCTTTCTCTGGCCTCTCTTCCAAGACAGCCTTTGAAGGAGGGTGTGAGAGCTCTGTTTTAGCACAGGCCAATGCTGGCAGGCATCTTGGTTGGCAGAGTGGAGATGTCCAGACCACAGCTCTGTGGGATAGGTCCTCTTGGCATTGCCAAGAGGTTGCAAATGTGAAGAGTGATAGTTCTCCAGCCAACCTACCCTCTTGGCCTTATTTTGCACCAGGCTCTAGGTCAGCTCAGGCCATGCAAGCAGCCTGGCTGTCCCTGCTCCTCAGCCCCAGACTTCCCAGCACTTCTTGGGGCCCAAAGCAGCAGAGATGGATGGATGGAAAGCAGGGCCAGGAGCTCAGATGCTGGCTGGCTGCTCCTGGGAAAGGCAGCTCCTTTCTCAGTGTGAGAGCAGCCGCTTTGGCGCAGCCACAACACTAATCCTGCCACCTGGAAGGCAAAGCAAAGGGACTTTCATTTTTGTCTTCATCTGAATAGTGGCAAAAGCCACTTCTGCCTGGGTGCTGGAGGAGCTGAGCTGTGTGGCGGGCCTGAGAAAAATGGAAACCCTCGTTTAAATGATTATGGAAAGCCTAATCTCCATGGAGTAAGTCTCCCAGCTTCAAGATAAGTTCTTAAACTCCAATATAAAGCAGTGAAGAAGCCAGGGCCTTTATGTTCTTTGGAGAAGTGGTTCTGGCTTTTGAGGCTTATGAGCTGTTGCTACTCTAATGGAAGGGCTGTTGCACAACCTCAGCATTCACATGGCTACAAACACTTCTGCAGTTCTCAGCCTGAATGGGTTCAGGGCCAACCTGTATCCATTTGTTCTCATGCCACCATTGTCCTATCAATAAAATGGCTCTTCTTGCTCCCTGGTGTGTCTCTTCCTTCCCCACCCACAGATTTATAGTGAGCTACAACATTCCCATCTACCTGTGCTTTTAGCCATGCTAAATAAATCAAGCTCTTGGTTTCCTGGTATTATTTGGAGGTGTGTGTAAAGATTAGCAAGGCTTGAAATGATGCATCCTAAGAGGTTGTTTTTTTAGGGTTGAAGGAACAAACAAGATTTCCTCTCTCTCCCTTGAGAGCAAGATGTTACTTAGACATAAATGTTTTTTTTTTAAGGTTATTTTCCAAATAGCAACACTTTTCTGGAAGTTTGAGGGCCTTGGTGGTTGCAGAGGCTGTTTCAATTAGAAAACACAGCTCCTTTGGGGTTGTCTCAAATAGATGTTTTCTTGCTTGGAAAGCAGATGGGAAGAAGACCTACTTTGGGACTGATAGTGGTGTTTGTAAAACACCAAGGTGTGTCCCCTTTTATGCTAAAAAAAAAAAGATATCTAGGAATACTTCTAAAATCAATCCCATGCAGGCAGTTTTTCTGAGATAAAAGTACTGTCTGGTGACTTATGTAAGATGCTGTCTTCTGTGAGGAGACAGCTTGGATGGCATGGTGACAGCTGATGAAAACAGCTCCCACTTGTAAGGAAGCACAGAGTTAAATATTTGCACTAACTACAAATGCCAGGAGGTGATACTTTGCAAGGCTGCTTCAATAGATAGTAAAAACAAAAGCATGTGAGGTGAGGTTCAAACATTTAAAGCTACACCTGAATCTCTGCAGGAGAATGTACAGATTTATATTCTTTTAAAGCCCACTATGTGTTTTGGAGTGACTAATCAGAAATACACAGTTCTAGTATTAATGAACTATTAATGAACATAATGTCTTAATAGGGTTGGAAATTTACAACAAAAGGTGCACCTCAAACTTTATTGGCAGTATAAGGTGCATTAAATAACTGCTGGGATTGATTCAACTCTAGCAAAGACACCAATGGATATTTAGGTCTTGTGTCTAATCTGAATCTCCCCAGGAATAACTTGCACCCATTACCCCTCACCTCTTCCATGTGAATCCTTGTAAAAAGGAAGTCACCATCTTTGTAGATGAAAGCTGGAACATAGTGATAGGGTCTGCCCTAAGCCTTCTTTTCTCAATGCTGAACAATCCTGGTTCTTTCAACTGTTTCTCATATGGTAGCTTCTCAGTCCTTGGGTCATTGTGGTGGCCTTTCTTTGGACCCTCTACAGCCTGTCTGTGTTTTTTTGCATAGCAGGGACCAAAATTGAACATACTCTTCCAGTGGCCTGACAAGTGCTGAATGGAATGAGATGTTCCTAGAATCATATACTGGTTGGGAAGGGACATTTAAAGGCCATCTAATCCAACTCCCCTTCAGGGACAGCTGCAACCAGAGCAGGTTGCTCAGAGCTCCATCCTACCTCACCTGGAACGGTTCCAGGGCATCGACCACCTCTCTGGACAATCTGGGCCAGGGTTTCACCACCCTCAGTGTAAAAAAAAAACAACAACAACAACAACAAAAAAACAAAACCCAACAAAAAACCCCCCAAAAACCAAACAAACAAACCACCCAAGACCAAACAAAAAACCCCCCAAACCCCCATTTTCCTTCTCCTTAGTTTAAAACCATCACCCCTTGTCCTGGCAACAGGTCCTGCTAAAATGTCCCTCCCCATCCTTCTGACAGGCCCCTTTCAGTACTGAGAGGCTGCAGGGAGGTCTCCCCAGAGCCTTCTCTTCTCCAGGCTGAACAAGCCCAACTCTCTCAGCCTGGCCTCCCAG
>JANHGN010000377.1:6270-40181 GCA_024605025.1 Megaceryle maxima
TGAACTTCATTCTTCCACTTGGGTTTGTTCAACAGCTCCTTGCTCATCCATGCTGGTCTCCTGCCTCCTCTACTTGATTTTTTACTCAAAGGAAAGCATCTGTCTTGAGCTTGGAGGAAGTGATATTTGAGTATCAATCAGGTCTTTTGGGCCTCCTTACCTTCTAGAGTCTTAGCCCAAGGGATTCCTCCAAGTAGGTCTTCGAAGAGCACAAAGTTAGCCCTCCTGAAGTCCAGGGTTACAATCTTACTTATTGCCTTGCTTCTTCCTTGTGTGATACTAAATTCTACCATGTCACGACCACTATCATCAAGGCTGCCCCCAACCTTCACGTCCCCGACCAGACTTTCTTTGTTCATTAATACAAGGTCCAGCAGCACTCCCTTCCTCGTTGGCACTTCCAACAGCTGCATCAGGAAGTTATCATCGATGCATTGCAAGAGCTTTCTGGACTGAGTATGCTTCGCTGTGTAGCTTTTCCAACAAATACCAGGGTGATTGAAGTCAAGTATAATCACCAGGGCATGTGATCTTGAGGCTACTTCCATCTGCTTGCAGAAGGTCTCATCAACATGTTCTCCCTGGTTTGGTGGTCTGTAGTAGACACCCACAACAGTTTCATCTCTGTTTCATGCCCCTTGATTCTCACCTATAGGCTTTCAACATTTTTGTCACCCCACCCCCCCTGCGCAGCCCCAGGAAGAGCTCAATGCTTTCCAGTTGCTCATGCACATAAAGGGAGACTCCACCACCTCACCTTGCTGGTCTATCTTAAAAGTACATAACTATCCATGACAACATTCCATTCATGAGAGCTATCCCACTGTATCTCAGTAACTGTAATGAGATCATGGCCCTGCAACCGAACATACATCTCCAGTTCCTCCTGCTTATTCCCCATGCTGCGTGCATTGGTGTATAAGCATTTCGGAGAGGGGGGTGAGTGTACAGTTTTTGCCCTTGGGGGATGGAAGACCTTCTGGTTCTCAAAACTGTCAGCACACTGCCCCACAAGTGCTGGTATATGACACCCATAGCCATGTCTAGCTCGTCTGGATAGATCTCCCTGCCTCTTCGTATCTAGTTTAAAGCCCTCTCAATCAGCTCTGCAATTTCTTGTGCACAGACTCTCTTCCCTCTTTGAGAAAGGTGATTCCCATCAGGTGTCAGCAAACCCAGTGCTGTGTAGGTCATCCCATTGTCAAAAAAGCCAAAATTGTTACAGTAACACCAGCTACGGAGCCATGTAGTAATAGCCTGAATTTGCCTGTTAACTCCAATGTTGCTGCCTGTCACTGAAAAGATAGAGGAAAAGATAATTTGTGCCCCAGTATCCCTCACCAGTCATCCCGAGGCTCTAAAGTCTGTTTTGATCATTCTTATACTCCTATTCTCAGTGTTCTCACCACCTACATGGAAGACCAGCAACGGATAATAATCCAAGGCTTGTATCAAGCTAGGAAGTTTCCTAGTGACGTCCTTAACCTGGGCTTTAGGGACACAGCAGACTTCCCTGGGAGAAGGGTCTGCCCGGCCTATTGGTCCCTTCTGAGAGGAACAGAAGGGAGCTGCCTACAACTCTAACCCATCTTTTTTGTTGTTTTGTGGGTGGGGTTGCAATACATGCAGTAGACCTTTCTGATGGCGGAAGAATCTCCGGTGTAGGTTGCCCATTGCCTGTATCCTCATTTGGCTGGTCTTTCTCAACCAGGGCCTCACATCTGTTCTTCAGTGGCACTGGGGAGGGGTGGGGGCTGTGAGATGGGTAAGGAAGGAGTTCGTCTGTTACCACAACGATGAACTTCCCTTCATTCACTCTCCTCATCGAGACTACTGCCTCTGGTCCGACAGGGGCAGGGTGCAGGGGCTTGCTGATCCTGGGTGCTTTCTGATGGTTCCTTCCACTTCTGTTTCAGGGAGGGCAGGGCCTGGCTCCACCAGTCTATCTCCTGCTCAGCCTCCCTGATACTCCTCAGCCTTTCAACTGCCTCTTGTAACTTCACTCCATGGGCAAAGGAGACTGTCTGCCTGTTCACAGCGCACGCAGCAGTTCCCATCACTGTCATCAGCTGCCAGTGCCAGGCTGTGACATTCCTTACAGCCTGTGACCTGGACAGCTGCGTGTTTCCGTGGGCGTGCTGAGTTCCCACATCCACCCTGGCAAGCGCTGACTGCGTGACCTTCTGCCGGGTAGAGACCACGGCTGAGATCTTTCTAAAGATGGGGCTGCCCTGTCGAGCTGTCAGAGCAGCGGCTTCCCCCGCGCGTCCCGCTGCCAGCACGCGCTGCTCTGTGACAGCCGCTGCCTCGCTGTTCGCGCTCTGAGTGCAGCTTCCGGTTTCGCCGCGTTTCAATCTCCCGCGGTTGTCCCGGCAACGCCCCGTCCCCCTCAGCCTCGCACGCCAGAGCTGCCGGCTGCGGGCGGGTCTCGCTGCCTTTCCTCGGACATTTCTGGCTGCAGGAAGCCCCTGTTCGCCTCAGTCTGGCTCACGGCACCGAGCTGCCCCCTCGCCGCTGCCTCGCTGTTCGCGCTGCCAAAAGTCCTAAATTGGTAACCTGGGATGTAACACTGGCTGCCAGTCACTGTTAGTACTGGTTATAAAGAGAAGAAAATTACCTGTATAAAAAAAGGCAGTGACTGAAAATATCATAAATATCTATAAATACAGAAAACCAAGGAATGAAAATTCAGCTTTCAAGTAAATAGCATCTTGTGTCTAACAAGAAAGCTAGAACCATGTTGCTAATCAATGAATACAGATGCACAGTTCATGTCCTAGTATCTGGAACAGTGTTCTGATTAGTTTCTAATAATAACAATTCCATTTGATGTGAAGAAGTATATTTGAAGCTGTTGAAATGCATTTAGAGTTTTTCATGACAGCAGCTACTGAAGGTTTTTTTTTTCCTTTCAGGGGAGGAGAAACCCATGAAAAACTAGAGTTCTAACTCTTTAAGAAAATATCTGCCCCTTAATATTTCATAATTACATGAAAAAACTCTAGTGGCCTCTTTTTGCTTTATTAGTCTTAGAGGGGGTTATGGATTCAGTCCTTCAGCAAGTAGAAATATAAGTACTTCTCCTTGCAGCTGTTAATATTCTGGGCTGCTGTATACAACTTGACAAATATCCAACATCTTAAAATAAATTACTTAAAAGCTTAAACCGTAATTTTGGCCTTTATCTGACTCAGGAATGTATATATTTTTCACTACAAAATTTTAAACTAATGCCTCGTGGAAAGACTTTTCTGCAGTGAAGATTGTGTTTTAGTTTTTACTTAATTTTTATGGCCATGTCCTAGCTTCCTGGGACCAGGCTCATAACATTCTATTTCCCTTCCTTTCTAGGTGGAACTTGCTCTGTGTGTTTTAAGGCTAATGTGGAGAAGAGGGGGAAGCTTCTTGTTCATCTGTATCTCTGCAACTTGTCAAAAACGCCTTCATTCTGAACTGAGCTGCAGCATGCTCATGAACTGCAAACCCTTGCAAGAACGTGTGATCATTTGAGCTGAAGTGGCAGTTTTCACACTGTTGCAGTTGTTACACAGCATCTAATTTTAGAGCTACAATGAAACTGTCGGTATTACCCTGAGGGGACACTATTTCATGGCATTAATGAGGTTATACACAAAGAGAGTTTATTAGGATAAGAGATAGATGTTCATTAGACCAGTAATGTGATTACTGCATAGCCTGTAAAGGAAGCACCATTGGCAACTACAGTGAAAGATGATTTTGCAAACATTAAAAAAAAAAAAAATGTACAAGCAAACCATTATTATTAAATCTGCTAACTTTACTATGCTATTCTTATTAGTAAAGTAAAAATTAAAATATTTTATTTTGGCTTAGGGCAAAATTGTTGTCTTCCTGACTAGGGGAAAATATTTTAAAACCCAGTATATTTTCAGTACACTTTAATCTAGTCTAATTGCTGAGAAACTAAATGCCCATTCTGAAACTAATTTCCTCAGGTGTTTTTTTGCTCATTTGGTTGGGTTTTTTTGTTGTGGGTTTGTTGGTTTTTTTTTTTTTTTGATTTTGGTTTGTTGTGGTTTGTTCTGTTTATTTCTTTTGCTTTGTTTTGTTTGGGGATTTTTAAGGTAGCTCTACAGAAGAGACTTCAAAAAGAATTTGCAGATAACAATCCAAATGCAATAGCAGCAATATATTATACAATACAGGAAATCAACACTTGTCCTTCCACTCTGACCCCAGAGCTTTCTGTCTTCCAAAGAAATAAAATCCTGCAGTCTACAGGGTATCATTCTTCTGCCACCATTTTCATTATTCACTGGCAAACACTTTCACATGCTCTGAAACCAAAGTCAGGGCACAGCCTTAGAGACAGTGCAACACAGAGACAGAGAGGACCTAGAAGAGATCATCTCATTCACCCATGTCCACAGAGGCTTCATGTTTGTCCTCTTCTTGTTTGCATGTGAATAACTGGTCTTCAACATTAATATACAGAGCACAGGAACCAACTGCAAATGTAATTAACTTTCAAACACAAAGCTGCTAAGCAGAAGATTAAATGCTCAATTTATTTTCCTCCTATTGATCAATTAAAGGCAGACTTATCTTGAGATTAAATATGGAATTGTCTGTATTTGCAGTGTTTTCCATATGAATCTATTTTTTTTCTTCTTTTGCATTCTTAAAAACTCTGAAGTTCTATTTACATGCAATGTAGGTTTCCTACATGTGCTTTTCTATGCCCATAGTGATAGACTAAATCACAATTACACAAGGGACAAACTGATTCTAAGTTTTTGACATTTTCAGGTTTAACTCATTGATTTTTGAGGGATTATTAAGAGAGATAAACATGTAGAATTCAAGGAAAAGAAATAAATAGATGAGTCAATGGGGTAAGGAACAATCACCTACGTGAGGGACATTCATATCAATGAGGGAAAGCAATTATCCAAAGTGATATATGAAACTATAAATATGGTAACATAGGTAGAAATAGAAAACCAAAGAAAATAATTTCAACTCAGTATCTGAAAGTGATGGTTAGTTCAGAATTTAAGACTTCCATTAGCTGCAGAAAAATGAAGTTCACAAAGAACTGAATGTCTCAAAACAGTAATAAAGGGCTATGTAGTCAACACAGCTCAATGACTAAGGAGAAGTATTGTCAGCCTGTTGGCAGCTCCACAGAACCTGAGCTGTTCTGAGGTGTGGGGATCGAGTAAGATCTGGAGAAAACCACTAGACTTCACAAAGAATCTAGTCCTATTTGAAGAGATCAGACCACAAAACGATTTAAACCAGTGGATCCTAAACGCTAAAATTATTATTCCGATGTTCAAACACTTCCAGCCTTAACAGGAAATGTTTAATGCAGCAATGGGTAAAGGATATAAAAATTAACAAACCCAGCTGAAATAACTTCCATATGTCTGTAAAGAGCAACACATACACACTACAAGAGAAAAATCCCTCACTTTTACAAAATCTTTAACAAAATTCAACTCCCCCCCCCCCAAAAAAAAAAAAGCAGCACCAATGGTCTTTACTCTTTACCCATATGTTAAAGTCATCAGATTCTGAAAAAGCATCTTAACCATACCAGAATCTGTACAAATACAGAACAAAGCAAAACCTAGCAGTAATTTGCAGCCATGCTTCTGAAACACAAGGGCAAGTCAGAATCTAATCAGTACATGCTAACTATACAATTATCCTATCCTTTAATTAAAAACTTATAAAAGACTTCCAGGTGGTATATTCTGAGTAAAGCTTGGCCTCTAATTTTCTGTTCTTCAGACAGTTAATGGAATTTAAATTTATGACTAGCTTTTCCTTTAAAGGAACATTTGCATCTCTTCATGTCTTACTATTAATCATATATAGTGATTAAAAAAAAAAAATTAGGAGAATTTCTAAAGATGAAATAATATATAGTTGAAATTCTGTCACTTTATTTTAGGTCATTCAGTGAACAGTTCCAAAAAGCCTCTGTCAATAACTGGTTAAAATAAATCCATCAAAGGAGGACTTAGAAACAAGCATTAATGTCAAAAATTAATAGAAAAGGAATCACACTCTGCCCTAAGATAGATGGGGCTAAAGATAGTTAAAGGGCCACAACTGTTCATATCACGATACATCTGAAAACCTGTATTTCAATAAGAACCAAAAATTTTGGTTCTGGAAGAGAATACAGTGAATCCAAAATGCTTCTAAGTGAGCTAACCTGGAAAGGAGAGCGTGACACGACACGCGAAAGTTCTCACATCCTATTTTAATGGCTTTGTTTTGAATGAAATGCTGAGGCAGCCTCTAAAAACTCTGTCTGACTTCTGAAGCATTTCTCTCCTACCAGCTCTTACACACAGAGCCAGTACAAATCTTGGGCACCGAACTGCAGAGGTTGAGCTGATGGGATGTGTCAGGGCTGCGATACAGCATGCTGGAGATTTTGATGCAGCACTGTGACATCTAGTAAACTCTGGAAAAGGGTGACTTTAAACAGACACACTGCAAAGATGTTTACAGATCACCAGGGACCATTCCCATTTGTAAATCCCTCAGGTTCAGACTAAAATAAAACTAAACCCTTGAGAAAAACTCAGAAGGCTCAAACGTTAAGATAATATTAAAAGGCATCACTCACTGCAAATTAAGTTTACTGACTTTTCTAACGGTAACAGTAGTTGTTTCAAATTTTGAATCCCATCAGTTCCTTATGCAGTGATCTCTAGTCCGTTCTAAAGGGTTAAAATTTGGCTATGCAGAGAATCATAGAATTGTTTTGGCTGGAAGAGACCATTAAGATCATCAAGATGAACTGTCAGCCCAGTGCTGCCAGGTCATTGCTAAACCACGTCCCTTGAGAGGCTGAGGGAGCAGGGGTTGTTCAGCTTGGAGGAGACTTGGGGGGACCATATCACTCTCTACAACTACCTGAGAGGAAGTTGTAGTCAAGCAGGGGCCAGGCTCTTCTCCCAGGCAACTAGTGACAGGACGAGAGGGCATGGCCTGAAGCTGCACCAGGGGAGGTTTAGGTTGGATATCAGGAAGCACTTCCTCACAGAAAGGGTGATTAGACACTGGAATGGACTGCCCAGGGAGGTGGTGGAGGTGTTTAAAGACTGGATGTAGCACTTAGTGATGTGGTCTATCTGATGTCATGGTGTTGGGTCATAGGCTGGACTTGATGATCTTGGAGGTCTATTTCAGCCTCAGTAATTCTGTGATGCTGTGATTCAGCACCACATCTCCACAGCTTTGAGACCCCTCGAGGGATGGGGACTCCACTGCTGTCCTAGGCAGCCTGGGCCAGGCCCTGACAAACCTTATGGGGAAGAAATTGTTCCTAATATCCAATCTAAGCCTTCCCTGGAACAATGTGAGGCCATTTCCTTTTGGGAGATGAGACTGACCCCCACGTGGCTCCAACATCCTTTCAGGGAGTTGTCAAGAGCAAGAAGGTCTCCCCTGAGCCTCCTTTTCTCCATGCTGAACAACCCTGGGTCCCTCAGCCACTCCTCAGAATACCTGTGCCATAGACCTCTCATATATACATATGTATGAATCTGAACTGAGAACCTGCAGCCTGTTCTTCATCCTACTTCTACGCTTGGGACAGACTTACTCTGACATCACCATAACTTCTTCCTTCATACTAGGAGGGAGCTTCTAAACAATGAAAAACTAGCAAACAGAGCTCTAAAATGTCAAATTCAGTTAAATAATTCCAGCATCAGGAACATTCCAAAAGGCTTCCAAACAAGCAAATTCTCACCAGTTGAATAAGCAGGCTAATTAGGTCCGTCAGGGGTTTATTGATAAGCAGAAGGTCTTCAGCAGCCTGTGTGTCCCCTCCTGCACCAGATTTCTGTGCCTTAATAAGATGAGAAGAAAAAAAAAAGTGACCTTGGTGATTATTCTGTTACAAGAAACAAATTAGGTCCATTAGGTGGTCGACATTTAAGTGGAAGTCTGAAGGAGACTTTTCTGTTTTCTAGTGAAGTATCCCCAGGCTCACAAGAAGCAGTTAACGCTCCCTGTGTCTGTGACAACCAGCACAAAGCCGAAGGGACTCACACTGTCGTGCCCATTCTGGGCAGGCTGAATGAATACATTGACCTATGTGGCATTTCTTCAGCAAAAAGCTATAAACCGCATGCGTCAAAGGTATCTCTAAAGCCATAAATGGTTTATGTATTTTTATTCTCTTTAAACACAACATGACTATTTTAGCATTAAACTTTAACTACTTTTTTTCCTTTATGCAAAAAAATTTTGAGTGCAACTCCAAACAAGAAAATGGAGGTGACTGAAAAGTTAGGGTTCTCAACAATAATGGTCAATTTTGCTCCTCTGACTCACATTGTATCCTGAAATACTCATATGATGATAATTTAAAATATTTTTAAATAGGAACAATAAAATGTTCAAATGACTAAAGTCTGTGATAAGATCTGTTACTGCTTGTAATTCTGACCACTGTCATTTCCCCCCTCATCAAAACACACTGCCATGCTAGGCAGTGCTCTTCATGACCCATCCCTGCCCCAAAACACCAGAAAGGTCTGCTTGCAAGATTTTTCATTTAACTTCATTATCTTGCACCAGCTTTGGACCATTACCCTATACAGCAGAGCTGCTAGAGGAAAATGTAAACAGTTTGTCTAGAGAACACATTTAAAATTTATTTTGTATTATGTTTCATTTAAAGCTCAATCCTAAAGCCATCACCCAAGTATAATCACTGAGGACTTTTGTTTGGTTAATTGAACACAGCAGCAAGTGCCCTGAGATAAGAGACATTACTGCTGAAGCTCTGCTGTTGATATTTAGGAGCTAAAAGGATAATGCTTTTCTTCGGGCAAGAATTTTGAAATAAAAAGAGCTCTAAAGAGACATTTCTCCAGGTAGCGAGAGGCACTGGTATGTCCCTCACTGAAACTCATGCCAGTGATGTAGAATGCTGAAGTCCAAGAAGGGCAAAAAGATAGTGCAGAGAAGATGAAAAAATGGTGTTTATACTGATCAAGAAATGGAAGTAAGCCACCTTCAATTCAGCAAAATTTATAACAGTTTTTCCCTAGTTGGTGCTTGGATGAGAAGACAGACATCTTCCATCCAAGACATCTGGCTACTCTGTTTAACATTTATAGATTCAGTGTCTTTGGAAAGAGAATGAACAGAAGATAATGGCATGGGTTGCAAGAAAGAACATTGTAAGTGAACATCAGGTTTGTGACCATCTATCTGATGAATCTGAAAGTGCACAAATCCGTGGGACCCAATGGGACACACCTACAGGTACTGAGGGAACTGGCAGATGAGGTTGCTAAACCACTCTATTATATTCCCAAAGTCATGGCAGTCCAGTAAAGTCCCCACTGACTGGAAGAGAGGAAACATAACCCTCATTTTCAAAAAGTGGAAGAAGGATGAACCAGGGAACTACAGACCACTTAGTGTCATCTCCGTGCCTGGTAAGATCATGGAGCAGATCCTCCCGGAGGCACTGCTGAGGCAGAAGAATAATGAAGAGGTGACTGGGGACAATAAACATGGCTTCACCAAGGGCAAATCATGCCTGACAAACCTGGTGGCCTTCTACAAGAAGGTCACATCACTAATAGACAAGGGAAGGGCAACTGATGTCATTTACCCAGACCTGAGCAAAGCCTTTGACACTGTCCTGCATGACATCCTGGTCTCCAAGCTGGTAAAATCTGGGTTCAATGGATGGACAATTCAGTGGATAAAGAACTGGCTTGACAGCTGCACTCTAAGAGTGGCTGTCAAGGGGTCCATGTCCAAGTGGAGACCTCAAGGATCAGTACTGAGACCAGTCTTGTTTAATATCTTTGTCAGAGACATGGACAGTGGCATTGAGTGCACCCTCAGCAAGTTTGCCAACGACACCAAGCTGCGTGGGGTGGCCGGCACGCTGGAGGGAAGGGACCATGACAGAGGGACCTTGACAGGCAAGAGAGGTGTGGGATCTTGGTTGGAAGAAAATGGACACTGTTATCATGAACTGTCCTTGAACCATGGAAAGAGTGTGAAGGAAGAATGGTGGATAAAAGGCAATGAAGCAAGAAGATAAAGGAGAGCAAAGTAGAGAAAAACAGGACTTGGGGGTACTGGGTGAGTTAGATGACAGCCAAACACTAGTAGATTTAGGTGCGTGAACAGTGTGTGGGCTATCACATGTATCCAGTCACCATTGTTGCTGGTGTGCGTGATCAGTGAAGCTTGCTCTGTATAACCAAGGGATGTACCAGTAGTAAAGGTCTTTGCTTTATAACTCCTGTGGAGTTGCCGAAGTCCAAGCTGGGGGGTGCAGCTGATATGCCAGAGGGATGGATGTCATCCAGAGGGACCTGGACAGGCTGTAGAGGTGGGCCTAGATGAACATTATGACGTTCAACAAGGCAAAGTGCAGTCTCCTGCACCTGGGCCAGGGCAACCAGCATTATCAGTATAGTCTGGGAGAGGATATACTGAAGAGCAGTCCTGTGGAAAGGGACCTGGGGGGTTGGTGGATAAAAAACTGGATATGAGCCACCAGTGTGCAATCGCAGCCCAGAAGGCCAATCACATCCTGGGCTGCATCAAAAGAACTGTGGCCAGCAGATCAAGAGAGGTGATTCTGTCCCTCTACTCTGCTGGGGTGAGACCTCAGCTGGAATACTGCGTCCAGTTCTGGAGCCCCCAGCACAAGAAGGATGTAGACATATTGGAGCATGTCCGGAGGAGGGCCACCAAAATGATCAGGGGAATGGAGCGTCTCTTGTATGAAGACAGACTGAGGGAATTGGGGCTGTTCAGCCTGGAGAAGAGGAGGCTCTGGGGGGACCTTATAGTGACCTTCCAGTACCTGAAGGGGGACATGAAAGCAGGGGAAGGCCTATTCAAAAGGGTTTGTAATGATAGGACAAGAAGCAATGGTTTTAAGCTAGGAAAGGATAGGTTTAGACTGGATATTAGATAAAAGTTCTTAAATATGAGTGTGATAGATCACTAGAATGGGCTGCCCAGAGAGGTGGTGAAGGCCCCATCCCTGGAGTTATTCAAGGTCAGGCTTGATGGGGCTCTGAGAAACCTGCCCTAGGTAGAGATGTCCCTACTTGTGTAGGAAGGTTGGATCAGATGACCTCTAGAGGTCCCTTCCAGCTTAAAACATTCCATGATTCTATGAAAACAAACAAAACCAAACAAAAAGGCAAACAAAACCAAAACCACAAATCAAAACAAAAACTCAGACCAAAACAAACAAAAATCACAAATGAAACCAAAGACCAAGCAAACATACAAAAAACCCAAACAAATACCCAAACCAAAACCCCAACCAAGCAACCAAGGAGGGCCCTTTTAGAATAAAGAAGTCATGTCCTGAAGACAGTACAACCTGGCTGCAATTTTTTAAATCTCCAGCTATATTGGACCTAATAACTGTTCTCCAGCAGATAATCCCCAAAACACCAAAAGCCTGCCACGAGGAGTAAATGTTTTTGTTTGCAGCCTAAACACAGAAGCTGTCTAAGATAATCAAGTGGAAGCATTTGGTGGATCATTTAAAACCAAAGCAAGTAATGCCAGCTTAACATCATGTCTGAAAAAAGATAAATGCTTTTTTCTTGTTTAATTTTTAAGAACTTTAGGTGCAGTTTCTTTAAACAGTATATTTTTGTGTTTTGTTTTTAATGAGTAGGATGGCTTCATTAGAGGGGGAAGCCCAACCAATGCCGTGATGGGCAGTGGCTCAAACAGCAACTTGGAAGACAAATTGAGCAGTGTAAGAGAGGAAATAATTGTGTCAGTGCACAAGCAAAGGTCGCACATGCTCTTCAAGTACAGTAAGGACATGCGATTTAGAATAAAATGTGGGGGTTTGTGAACTAATCTTTTTCTTTTAAAATGAATGGAAGGAAAAAACTTTGGCTACCATTGAGCAAATGTTGAATTAAGCTACTGACAAGAGTACAGACACAAAGTGGTCAACTAGGATCTGTGTTTTCTAGCACACACTGAGGCTAGCAGAGATAGTCTATCCAGGTAACTACATGAAACAGCAATATGATGTGGAAGAATGTATGCACTTTTATTACCACCACACTAAAAATGCAATTAAATCAGAACAGTTGGAATTTCATTATTAGGATAACAGGAACTAAAAAAAAACCCCAAAATATTCTTTCAGATAGTGATGTCAACTCCCTACCTGCAAAGTCTTGCGCACGACATTTGCTGTGTATGTTAGTATACAGTGCAGAATGTCCAGCAAGGACAGCAGTGGAGCGTTTGCTGTCTTAATGCTGCTTTTGTCATCAGCCTCCAAGTAGAGAGACATGGTTTCTATCAGGAGATTGCAGATGTGATGAGAGAGTCCTACAAAGATAGCGAGACAAAAAAAAAAAAAAAAAAAAAAAAAAAAAGAAATAGCCTAAGAGGAAAAGAAAAAGTGGGAAGGGAGCCAAGTTAAAAATAGTAGATTAGGATAAAAACAAGTGTTACATACATTATGAATATTTATTAAATTTCCTCATTCTCTCCATTATTATAATTACCTCCTCTCCTGTTCTGTTTGGAGCAGCTCATAAAGGAGAGTTAGATTGATACAATCAAATTTGCTAAGTGCATGGAAAATTATTTCATGATCATTAAATAAAGACATATTTTGAATCCTAAACTTTTTGGTCACATGCTTGTACACAGGCATCCTTCATAACACCCCTGGTCACAAGAACGAAGCAATTTCTCCTGGCTGTTAAAAAATGATGCATCAAGGTCAGAGCTTGACATTTTCTTTCTTAACTGGTCTGCCAGTTACAGCCTTCCCTGTATGATTTAACTGTAGAATTGAACAGTGTTATGCTTAACATCAAATATATTCAGAAGAGCATTATAAATGAAATACTGAATACTACAACAAAAATGCTATTAAGATTTGACAGATGGTAGGTATTTTCCTAAAAATACCTCCTTGTTTTGAAGCTTTTTTTCTTGAGCTCCTTTGGAATTTAATAACATCAGCTCCTGTAGCTTGCTTAACCCACAACACAACTGACATATCAGAAAAAATAAAATCCACTTCAAGGCAACACCAATTCAATTCAGAATCTTTCTTTCTTTCAAATACAAAGAGACTGAGTTGATTATATTTGATCTTAATCTTTTTCTTTCAGAGTTTCATAAGGAATGAAAGATACTTTGTTCCCCAACAATAACATGATCAGGTTTGTGAACTACCTTCTTTTAAACTGGCAATTGGCCATACTGTGACTTGGGTGCACATGTGTAGTAATACTGTAGTATATTAGTAGTTATATATAGATAGCTTATAGTCCCCATGACTGTCAAAAATGACCCAAGTAATTCACTGATTTCACTGAAATAAAAACACCTGCTTTTCTAAGTTCTCCTTTAAAAAGTAAATGTACAGATTTTTACAAACATCAGCACAAGATTAAAATGAGCCTCTGTAGAACACCATATGTAATTGCATCATTCGGCTTTTGAGAGCAGTCAGATCTGTGGGATGTTGAACTATTTTGGCTTTGATAGATGCCCCATCAATTAACTAAACTTCAACGAAATATTTTCCTCCTCTATTCATCTACTCTTAATAACTTCCTCAGGAAATTAAATACAAAAACATTCATTTAGAACATGGTTATGAGCTGGGATCATTAAGACTTGCACTCCTCTTCTAGCTCAGATCTTTCATGTTTTTATGATTACCAGCATTATTCTTTCACAACAGTTTGATTGATGGACTACAGCTTAGGCTAAGCTTTGAATTTCCTCGAGTTTTGTCTACATAAACCAAACTCTCAAAATTGTATTAGTCTAACCTTGCACATTTAATTTCCTTTTTTTTTTTTCAAAGTACAATTTTAGCTGCAGCTCTGAACACTTCATACAAAACTGAGATAGCATGCAGAGACAATTTTAAGTGATGTCACCAAGAAGAAAAGAAACTGACATAATTGTACATTTACCTGATAAAAACCTTGTAGTTATTCTATGCCTTTTTTCACCAGGCTAAATCAGAGTAAACCTAAGAAAACAGTTCAGTAAGAGTTGGTCCCTAACAAAGTGATATCTGCAAAATTGCCTGCAGGGGTATGTCCAAATACATTCTGTTCCTGCCTGTATTTGACCACAAAATCCATAGCCACATCAAAATGAATGAGTTACCCTGTTATTTCTCAATGGCTTACATACAACCTTTAAGACAGTCACTTGGAGACTAACACTGAAATATTTACATCCTAAGGATATACATATTAGCAACCTTGCATCTGAAAATCTGTAATACACCAGAATATTCACGTTTACTTAGTTAACTAAAGCATAAGAATTGGTGGATTTGATATAGGTAGATATGTGCTCATGCTGAGTTCTATGTACAAAGATATGCATGTTAAATTTGTAAATTTTTGGAAAAAGAACCCCAAAAACCAAAATAAAATCAAACAAAAAAACCCCAGCAAACTTTTCCTGGACTTAAAATACCTTTGGAAAATGTAACACTTTAAACTTTATAATCAAGACATCTAAAATAAAACACTGGTGTAAAATATTCCCTAACATGCTACATGATTCACACGAAAACCTGATAAACTCTTGGTTACACAGATTAAAAAAAAAAAAAAAAAAAAACAGACTGACCTCTTGGCAAGTAAATAAAAGTTCCAGACATGCTCTTTAAAAGACTTTATTGTGTCACAACAAAATGAAAATCAGAAGCCACAACTGTTGACATGTAAATACACTCCTCACAGCACAAGACAAAATACACATTCTTTGTCCTCAGAACAGAAAGTCAGGAAGCTCTGGTAACCTACAGTGACCATGACAACATTCAGCAGAAGTTTAAGAGCCTTGGCCACTGGCAGTGTAACCAGTTTACTCAAAAAAGTAGCTACAGATAATCAAGACCAAGATGTCTAAGCATTCCAAAAATTGAATCCTGAAGAGACAGCCTGAAAAAAGAGGATTCAATTCTAAAAAAAAAAAAAAGAATGGACACATTGCTAATAGTGCTTTATGAATGTAGACTGTGATGACTATGCTTGTGTTTTACAAACCTATACAAAAGATAAAAGGAGTCTTTTGGCCCCTGATGGTGCTAATCGGACAGAATGTGCCGTGATACCTTCTGGAATGAAAGCTGAAAGGAGTTATTTTATTCTCACCTATTAGCAAGATGGATAAAGGAAAAGAAATCTTTGCTTCCAAGTCATAGGAAACATCAAAGCACAGCCTAGGAAGCAATCTTCTATGCAATCCTTTCATGCCTACCAGCAATTAGAGCATTCAACAAACCTGTCTGCCTGCAGCTGAAGATGTTAGAGCAGGTGTGTGTCCTCTGAACAATGCCACCGCGCAGCCAAGCAGCCAGCCACAAAACCCCCAGCCTGGCAAAAAGGTTTTGCTTTGTTCCTTTCGATGCGTTGTTCTCTGGAGAGCTCTTTTTCCCAATTGTATCACACCTACATGACTGGCTCCCTGGGGATATTACTGAAGAGATATTCACTACACTTTTCTTCCTTCTTTTACTTACAGAGTGGACCTGCTGGGTTTTTTGGTTCTGTTCTGTTTTGCTTTTTAAAAAACAACCACCCTCAACACAATAATGTGTTGGGAATGAGAAACAATACTGCCAGACTAACTAGAAAACTTTTTTTTTTTTTAATGTTAATGGCAAACCCCAAAAATATTGCTAAGAAGAAATGCAAGACTGTAGTCCAATAGATTTTTTCATGCAGGAATTAGCTCCTCAGGACCTGAGGACTTCAGACAAACCATTATTTCATAAAGATTCTTCATAAAACCATTATTTGCTGACATAAACCTGGGATTTCATTTGCATTCTTTGCATCACAGGCCTATTATTCAAGGTTTCCTCCTTAGAACAACTGAAAACAGGCAACATAAAGCAAACTGTGTCTTCAGGGTAATGATATTTTTTAAAGTGTCTTGTGGGCTTTATTGTTATTTTTCCATTTTTTGTTACTGTTTCTGTTTTAGGAATTACTTCTGTTAGTACTATAATATTTTTAAGGGAAGAATAAACTGGGATAGAAAATTAGATAACTTACCAAGTCTTAAAATCAGTGGTAATGACCATCAGACCAAGTGAAAAGACAATGACAGGGCTGTTGCCCTGGAATCAGGTGCCCTGAAACAGATCAATTGCATGACTGCTGCCCTGGAAATTATCTTCTATTCTGATCTTAAAAATTAAGAGCCTTTTAAAAAGAAATTTTTGCACATATTATTAGGAGGCAGTTTATAGGCAGCATCTTTCACTTGTGAAGAGAAAGTGCAGAACTGATGCCTCCCCAGGGAACCATGTCAAACTCTTCTCAGCCAAAGAGAATCCTGCCACCACAGAATTTTTCTATCTTCTAAAATTTCATATATGGAACAAACACATAGATGATGAAGACCAACAGGTGTAAAATATCAAACTAAAAGACAGAAAACCAAGTGGATCCTCTCATAAAAAGAAGTATCTGAGTGTAATAAAAGGTAGTAAAAATGCAACTCGAACAATTTAGGAATAATAAAATCACATCCTGTTGAATATGCTCAAACTGGTCAATACAAAAATATTAAAATATAAAAAAAAAAAAATCATACCAACTAGAGTAGATTGAGGTTGTTCTGTATGAAAAGATGTAGTCAGAATGACATATACAGAAGAGAAGCATTTCTCAAAGTATAATCACTGACTCCTTGGGATTTCCTGATTTGCTGCTGCTTTTGAAAATGAAGTTAAAAAAAAAAAAAGTTTCCCATTTTAGAATCTTGTTAATGCTTCTGTGACAAAATTTCAACCGAATTCAAGCTTTTTGTGTCAGATTGACTCAGCCACACTATAAATAATTCAGAAAAGATATCCAAGGTGTTTGAAACTAAGTTCGCAGCACCCATGGGTACACAGAATCAAAGTTCTGAAGGAGGGAGATTTTGTTCTAGACAAGATTTACCGAGACCATCCTTACTCCTAGGAGTGTAACTCATCAAGCATGAGCGCAAACTTGTTCAACAGGGAGACAGTGAAGCATCAGAAGGTGACTTTCTTTGGGAAATATATATAAGGACATCCAAATGCTTTCTAGTTCTATCAGAAAAAAATAAAATCCCAAATTTATGAGTAAATACTACACAACTATGGACTGTGATGATGTTCCAGGGATCACCTCAAAATGTTGATAAGATATTAATCGTGTCTTATTTCATCAGTCAGGTTTGATTTGTTTGGATACGTCTGCTGTTGGCAACAAAGTCCCTAGAAATGCTATCTGCTTCTTATGTCATGGAAGTAGTTGAAAAGAACTGGACATTTGCTACACAAAGGTAAGTGAAAAACATAATGGAAATTTACGATCCACATAAGATGTGCACACAAACTTAAACATCTCTTATCAGGTAGACTGTGAGACTGGACATAAAGGAAACATTTCTTGAAACAGATTCACACACCCAAATGTCCCTTCTAGCTGGAAGACCTGTTGAAGGATGCAGGTAAGACACTGACTTCATGGGGTATACTTTTCAAATATTTCTGTACAGACATTAACCACCTAATTCACATTATTTTCATAAGGATTTAACTATCTTTGATCATACAGTCTTTCAATATAACAATTCTGCAGTACTTGTGAGCACAATCTTCCACCACAAATAAACCAACCCCCCCAAAAATCAACAAACAAATGAAAAACACCAACCAACCAAACAAAACCAACAAACCAAATCCCCAACAAATCAGGACCGTAATAAGATAAAATCACATTGTATGTATTGACTATTATTGTTGTCACAAGCAAACTTCACAGCAGCTTTTCAGCTAGGTATTTTCCATCATACAGAGATACATTAGAACTCATAGGCCATTTTATAAAGCCCAGTAATTGTATGACATGCTATACTTCACATCAGATCCTTATACACTCTTATTTCATCACTTACAAGGTGTTGGTTTTGTCAGACACAAGTTAGATGATGCTTGTGACATTTTCCAAACAGCAGGTTTTAGTAATTTGCATGAAAAACAATACCACCTAACTGGACATATTACACTGAAAGGCAAGAGCCTTTAAAACCTCCTGTAAAACTAGCCTGAGCTATCAGCAGTTGTTACTTCACAGCTCCATGGAAGAGCTTCTGCTTGCATACCGTCAATTAATATACAGTGTATGCATTTTAGCAAAACAAAGGCTGCATGAAGTCCTCAAATTAATGGGAAAAACTTAACAAAGTTTTTCACTAGATTAAAATCTGTTATTTTTGTTAAATGAGGATTTTTTTGCATTCAGCAAGATACAGAAGCAGTAAAAATTCAATAAAAGACTTTTGACTTACTGCTCAGAAAGATC
The DNA here is from genome assembly GCA_024605025.1 of Megaceryle maxima. Taxonomy (NCBI): domain Eukaryota; kingdom Metazoa; phylum Chordata; class Aves; order Coraciiformes; family Cerylidae; genus Megaceryle; species Megaceryle maxima. The sequence goes on from JANHGN010000377.1 coordinate 24,645, forward strand.
AAGCCTGCAACTATTACCATGTGATAAAATACAGGGGGAATTTATATCCTAGTCTTAATTTAGAACTAAAAAAGAATTAAAGAGATTTTAATTTGAATAATGGACTTCCTGTCACACAAGATTAAACCCTGTTTATCTACTTCAAATATCTTACCCTGCTTTTGCTTTGGCATCAACTTTCCCTTCTACCAAAATCCTTGAGAGACCACATTCAAACTTTGAGAGCTGCCCTTCTGACAAAACCTGTCCAGACCAGATATGAACAGTCTCAGAATGCAGATACAGCCCTAAACTGTTGTCACAAACTGACAGCCTTCAACAGCTTTGAATGACGTGACCAACACTAATTGCTCTAGCTAGGCCTTCAAGAGTCCCTGGGCTGAAAGCGATGAGGACCAGTGAACCTTGGCTTCAGAAAAGTGTCTTGAAGTTTTCAGTTTTAAATCACAGGAATAAACCACAGCTGACTACTGTTCCCACAGATATTCAGCAAAAAAATAAGGGTAAAAAACACTACACATTTCCCTACTGAAAAGTCGTGCTCTGTAAGAAAAGATATTAAATATTTATTCCTACTCCTCTTGGTCTATTTACATCAATCTTCCACAGGATGAAAACTTAAAAATAGATTTTCAAGTGACAGTCTTTTACAAATGTTACAACTAGACCAAAAAACAAAAGCAAAGGCTGGAGTACCTGCTACACACAATTTGCTGCTGGTTATTACAACCAAACTGAATCTACACTGGTTTCCTGTAATGTCCTGCATCATTAATTAAGTTTACAACAGAAATGAAAGCTGACAAGGAGTAATTGCAACTGTCCAAGATGGCCTTACTGTATTTACATTTCAATGATCAAAGGGCTTAAACAGAGGTCAGGATGTTAGATGACTGTAAATCTGGTTTTGCAGCTATGACCAGATTAAAGTTTGTAGCCTTAAAGCTACTTTGCCATATCAACTGTTTGCCGAGTAAATGTTAGGATAACTTTGACCAGCAGACTCTCTAATTTGCTGTCATCTGGCCATACCAATAGTGCCACACCTGACTAAATCTCCAAAACCTAACCACAGGATTTTGACCTCAGATGTTATTATGTTTCTTATTAAGTGGCTCGGGCATGTGCCTTGCTTTGTTTGCATGGATGCTTGTTCTATTTGGACCTGACCATAATTTCTCAACCTTACCACTGGGATCTTTGAGCTGGAACCCATCACACTGCTATCAAGCAGTCACCTCAGGCTGTACCAAAAGTGCCTTAACTAATACTCATCGGCAGTACAATCTAGACAGATTGGACAGAGCCTTCATCTTCTGTCAGCACAGCTACCTGATCCCAGCTCTTCACTGAGATAAGGCAGCAGGTACCACACCTCAGCTATTGAATCAAGAAGCACGTGGAATGGAATGGTCTACTACGCTATCTTGACCCAAGCCACTGAGTTTTGAAACAAAACCAGTGAACTATATCACCCTTTCCAAAACTAAGCTGAACCTGATCCTACTGCTGAGCTGATGCTTAAACTGAGAATCTTGATTCTGCTTTGCCCAAGTACAAGCTGTGAAGAAAATGCAGAATAAGTAACAGTTTAGTGTGTTTTTCTTGTAAGATAAATCATGGCATAAACCCCCGCATCACTTCATTCTGGGTTGGGTGGTGGGATCACAATATACAGTATCTCTCTGTATGTGTTCAGCAAAAGTGTGTATTGGAAAGACTGCTGAGCCATGATGGATAATTTTACTGGTTTTTCAATCTTTATATAATACATATAGTAGCAGTAGCTTTGTAGACAACCAGGGAAATAAGTCATATTTCATGGCTGCATCATTGGCTAGAAAGCTATGTGTCACAATCTGGGCATGTTAGCTCGGAAATACAATCTTTGAAAAGTGTAAATAAATCCATTAACAACACTTTACAGGATTTTTGCCAAGTCTCCTGGGAATAGGGATGAGGTTTTTGAGTAAGCAATCTGCAGTATGATAAGCAAAGAAAGAATGGCCCTCAGGATAGAGAAGACAAGTTGAAACTAAAAGGATGTAGGTGAACAAGAAGTTTCCACCTTTTCTTCTTCCTTATCTTTTCAAAAGGTGGATGGCTATGAGGGGGGAAAAAAAAAAATTAAAAAATCTTCCCTGTTTTTACCATCTCCTAAAAGACAGAAAAGGGCTTTAGACTTTATAAAGATATCCTATTTCTTCCCCTATTCATCTTAAAAAACTCAAAGGGAAGAAGATTTCTTTTCCCTCACCTAAAAGAAGAAAGAGCTAGCTGATGTACTATTTTCTGACAACTTGGAGACATCTATGGAAACCTTTGCATCCTATTTATGAAACAAAACAAAACAAAACAAACAAACAAACAAAACCCAAACAAACAAAAACACAAACAAACAAACAAAATCCAAAAACAAAACACAAAAAACCAAACCAACCCAAACCCAACAACATTTGCCAAGTTAAGGTCTCTTTAAATGAAAAGTTACACTGATTTGCTTAAATTCATAATGTCTAATGATAATGCAGGAAAAGCACCACCTAGAGTGAAGGAAAGACAACAATCTCTAGAGGGAAGAGAAAAAAATAAATAAATAATTTTTAAGGCTAAGTGGGTGAGAAGAAGCGTGAGGTTCTGAAGACTTTTTCCTTTTTCACAATTCTGACTTTGACATCAGGAAGCCTTCAGATAGCCACATCCTCAGATGGAAAAATTGATGTCTTACATTTTAACATAACAATTTCATATTTCAAATGAGTTTTCTGCTTCCAACCATTATCAGAGTAATCACTCAGCCAGCACCTTAAATCTTAGCTTTGCCTAGGAATTAGACGGGCATAAAAAAAATGTCTGCTGTATTTGGCATATTAGAAATGTACAGACAGTCTAAATTTTGAAATTGCTACATTTACAGAACTAACTTCCCAGCATTAAACTAAGCTGATCGGTTACATCATCAGATTTCTGTATAGGGCCTTTCATTCCTATCATGGAATGAAAAGATTCTGAACATTTGCTGCTATTACTCCTTCCTTGTCCATCAGCCAGGTGTGGAAATGAGGTATCTTTGGTGCTGCAGGATGATCTGCTTGGCTGGCCGCAGGGATCTATCAGGAAGCCCACTCCAGGCACAGCAAAGGCCAGGCCTCTTTTACAGCACAGCACCAGTGAGACAGGATGTAACAACCTGTTGGTCCTTTATTAACTTCTTTCACTCTTTCAAGTCTCAGTAAGCATGCTGTGACATTTTGTGCCTTATGGGAACGGCTTTTGACAACAACGGGCTTGGTTCCACTTGAATAGCATAACTGCTTCTCACAGCAATTACCGCTTCTATTTTCATCCTTTTCAGATGGCTGCATTGTTGAATATCACAGGATGACACAGGTTATTTTTTCCTCAAAGACTTCACTACTACCATGCTATTTTGACATGATTCCCACTTATCTTTTATGATACTAGACTTCTAAGTTTCCCCATGTGCTGTTACACACTTCCACCTGAGTGACTGGCATTTTGGGTCAGAAAAAAACATGTCTTAATACTGTTAAAAAACATTCTGAACTTCATAACATCATAGAAGAGACTTCTTCAGGCTCAACCACCACTGACTTCTCATATAAGCGGTAACTCAAGTGAACATAGTGACACACGACTACTATCTTTAGCTTTTCATAGAGACATCTCCGTGCTCAAGAGCTCAACTGACTACTGCAGTGCTGGCAGGGAGCTGAGAAAGGCTTTAAGGTGTAGACCTTCTAACAGATGGTCTTACCCCACCACAGCAAATGATAAAGAAGAAATATCTGCAACTACTCAAGATGATACACATCCATCTGCATTTCCTGTATTTTAAATAATTTCTTACTTCACATTTATTTAACTGAAAGTATTTTGTTTCTAAACAGTAGAAATACAGAAAAACTGATTTTAGATTCTTACTCTTATGATTTCCCTAACTTATTCTCCCTGCCAATCTTTTCATCCAGAATCACACTACGTTGCATGTGAACTGAGCTTTATATTTGCTTAGGGTGATGTATAAGCAGGCAAGAAGTACTGTCATGGAACAGCACATCTTCTATCTTCAGTCACTAAATATTTCTATATTCTATCTTGTAAAAGTTTTGCAGAAACCTCCTGCCTCCTAGGAACAAATAGGGGCTACTAAGGAATGAGCAAATGGCTTCCAAACTAGGCTAAGCATCTGATTTCTTCACAGACTAAGTCTGTGGGGTTTATTTGTTTGTTTTTTTGCTTAAGGTCATATTAAAGTAATGTATTCTACAGTATTTTATAACTACTGCCTCTCCCCTGCAAGTAGCCTTTTCCTGTATAACTAATCCACTGCCCTCTTCTTGATCATTGCCTTAGAGTTAGTTTCTTCCGCCCTGGAATAAAATCCTGCAACTCTGAAGCCAGCTACTCAAACACCTCACTTCCATTCCTAAAATTCCAGTCTCACGCAATGTCACACCAACGCCTTCTCAGGGTTGTACAGTGCTCAGACCACTGCGCAGGTGGGTGCAGCAGGGAGGAAGATATGAGTTGCTGAGTTCATGGGGTCTACTGCCTAATTTCCTGAACACTGATGACGTAGCAGGTGACAAAGGGCTGGATAGGAAGCAAGAAGCTGCTCTTAAGAAGTGTGCTATTGGTAGCATAATCTTTTGGTGACTGAAGCTGAAATACAATTATCTGTGAGGATGTGAAATGTAGAAGAATATCCTCTTAAGATTTAGATAAGTTAGAAATCTTTGGTGTCTACCTAAAGCTCAGAATTCATTGTCATTTACCTATCATTATGTTAAAGATACATGCAATACATTTATTTCTTTTTTCTTTTCAAGAAAAAGGTTAAAGTTGGATGTTGGTCTCATGAGTGCCACTTTTTGGATATGCAGTATTTCACAGATTTGAACAATATGACACACTAAGACATTTGAAATCGAATTAATCTCTTGACATTTGACTAAAAGTCGAAGCAGTGGACCACAAGAGTAAGGATACCTCACCCATGAAGGATGATCTGTCTTTCATGAGGTGCAAATGAGTTCTGATGATCTGACTACAAAGTTTATTGCAGATCTCCTTCTTTTTAATAACTTTCCCTGCTTTAAGCACCCATCACACTTTCTTAATGCAATATTGAATCTAGCAACTGCTGTAGATGACATTCTACATTTCCACAAAAGGTCCTTCCTTAGGAACAACAGTTTTTATACAAGCTGCTCAAAGTACCATGTACTTCTAATAGTTGCTGCATTTTTACACAACTCAAACACTATTTTTATTGCTCTAAGCCCCACAATTTCACTTTAATTCCCGAGATTCAACAACATTAACACATAAGAAATAAAATTTAGGATTTGCTGTACCATATAATGGAAACTGGTTTTAAACATTCGAAGATCTCTGTTTATACTGCTAGTGGTGGTTACTTCAGGATAGTAGCCAAATACATAATCACAGCAGAAAAGCCTGGAAAAGGTCATTCAGTTCCACATGACTGTATTGAACTTTTTATATAAATCATCTCCTTATAAGACCATCTCACACACACACAAAAAAATGGAGAAACCATTTATGGAGTATAATGAGATTCCAAAAAAGCTAAAAATATAAACTCACTTGTAAGTAATGCTGGGATGCAAACAATTCACTAGATCAGCTTTTAATTACAGTGAAAACCTTTCCTAAAGACAAAATTACTTGGAATTAATTTGTATACATACTAAAAATAGCTGTTTACATAAATGTAATAAATTTGAGGCATTATCAGGAATAAATAGCTGCAGAGAGTATCAGAAGTTATCCGTTGCAGCCTGTAAGACCTATTTTCCAACAGCCTGTTTTGTTCATTTCTTCAGAAGGAGGATCCCTATGAAGCAGCTAATGCCTCTGAAACACAGTTCTGTACGCTCTAAAATACTACGGCTAAACTGTTCCTATAAGCAAAATGCACATGATGCAGCTGTTAGAATGAAGAATTTCCTTGCCTTTGAATATGACATGGGGACAATCAGGGCTCAAAGTCTGAAAGCAGTACTAACTACAGACAGTTAAGATAGTTTGACATTTTCTATTTTTAATTTGTACAAAATACTTGAGAAACAAGCCAGTAAACCACATATTTAAGCAGCCCTACACACTAACACCACTTACTGATCAAGCAGCCAAATGCAACTTTGTGGTTCCTACTATGTCTAAATTTGTCAGTATGTCAATGCTTGTTGATGGACACTTGTCTAAGATGGACAATACATCTTTGCAGTAGACTGCCCTAACACGAAGACCATTTAATGGATAAACCCATACCATTGCCTTTCCCTAAGCTACGGCAATAACTGAGGGGTCTCTGCTATTCTCAGATACTGATTATTATGCAATGAATACATACTTTGTATATTTGGACCTCTGTGCTCTCTCAAGTGACCTTAAAATTGTCCAGTGATTACAAAAGATGGGGAAAGTGCAGAAAGAGACTGGCAGACAAATACCAAGACAGAAAAAAAGAGAGTAAGTCTCACATTCCTAGAAGACAATGCTAAAATGACCACTATTGCTTTGGCCTTTCAGCATCTCACCTTAACTATTCACAAGAGACCCTGTATTAACCCCAGTCTCCTTACTGAATCCTATTATTCCCCTCTGATTATTAAATGGAAATTGTTAGTCTCCATTTCACCTTTAAACATTATAAGTGGTTATCATTACACACCTGATGTGCTGTCACACAGAAGGACACGGCTCAGGGGAGAGCTAGGCAACCCACCTTGTGCCTGAGTGAGTGAAACTCACACCATACCATTGTTGTTACTAGGAATTCACAGAAGTAGTAATGAAGCAAGTGCCATCATGCAAGATTGCCTTCAGAAAGGGGAAGTTCAGCATGTAGGCTGCAACTCATTAATAAAACAATCTTTATCACCTAATAAAACTCCTCTGAGCGGGAGGAAGATCTGAAGGTACAAAAGAGAACAGCAATGAGGGTCTCTGAATGATCCATCTGCAAAAATAGCGCTTCTTGGCAGATGAAGCAATGCATACACAGAACTGGAAAGAATTCTTCAACACTAACATCCAGACTCTCGGAAACACAACAAACCAACCAACCAACCAACCAAAACAAAACAAACAAAAAAACAAACAAAAAAAGGACAGGACTGACCCACTGACACCCTAACTCCTGTTTAACAAGTATTTAGGGATTTAATTTCTAAAGTTCTGTATATAGATAATTCATTATCACACTGGAATGGGGAAATGAGGGAAACTAATGACACACAATTCTCTGTCTTCAGTCTTTTTTTAAGACAGCAGAATATCTCATGAACGTTGAACATGTTCATTAGCAGAATGGACAACAAGTGTTAATGGGATGGAATAACATGCACCTTCAGCAAGTTTGCAGATGACACTGCAATGAGGCAAGCAGTTGATGTGATAAAATGCAAAGCTAACAGTCAGGAAGAGCTCAAGAAGATGAAATGCTCAAAAAATGGGCTGCCAGAAAGCTCTTCAGTGTAACAAAGGCAAATACAAAGTTTTGCATATGGGAATGAATAAAGTCATGTAACAGTACATGCAGAGGCTGGAAATACACACACCATGCCATTCACTCTCTTATCTTGGTTGCCCTCCTCTGGGTTTTCATCTGTCAATGCCTTTCTTATAGTCTGGGGCTCAAAAATAGTCACTGTATTCTAGATGAAATATCTTGAGTGCCAAACAGAGGAGAATAATCACTGTCCTCAACCTTCCAGTTGCTCTTTCTTATTGTAGCCCTCTTTTGCCTTTATTGCTGCAACGGCACACTACTGACTCATGTTCAATTTCTCTGGGCTTCAGGATTCTTTTCTGCAAAAGGGAGCTTAGTTTTCATTTTACTAGGCAATGTTCTTCTCCATCACACAAAAAACATTCAAAAGTGACAAGGTAGAGATCAAAGATAGTAGCATTCAGAAGTTTTAGGTATTCTCCTATAGCGAACACTGTGTATTTACATTTGATAACTAAAAGGATGAAAAGCCCTCCAGTTTGTGTGGAGTAACTTTTCTTTCTCCTTCAAAGAAAGTCTTGCAGTCTACAATTACAAGATCAATACCTTTATAACATTCTTGCAAACCAAATTCAGAATTTCCTTATTCCATAATTAGGCAAACCCCCAGATTTTCATTAGTCTGAAGAAGAGCCAGGAGGGAAGAGATGAAAGAAGACGGGGACATTTCACTTGAGATAAATTATTTTTTGCTGTACTGTTTTTCTAGTCTGTATGCTGAAGTTCAGGAAGCCCAAGTTAGTGTTATCCAATCATTAATAGTCTGAAAATATTACTAGGGTCATTTATGACATAGCACAAGGAAAAGATAAAAGACTTTAATAATGTTTCTATCCCACTTCCTTGATTTGGAAACTAGCATGATGGAGGAGACGCATTTTATTTTTGGAGCCGGTAAGAAGAGTGCTGATATACTGCCAGCAACAGAAAAGGTACATGGGAGCTTGCTCTGCAAGACAATAAAGAGGAGATATTCAGGGAATGGATGTGGTTTTGCCATGTTGTTGAATAATTTTGTACCCAATTTGTCATGCAGAAAGGCAGGAATTCAGCTCTCTCACTTTCTGGGCTAGTGCTTTAACTGCTAAGGTAATTACAAAATCGAGGGCATGACCACTACTACCAATCTTGACAGTGTTTTAGGCTGGTATGCTTTCTGATTTTTAAATTTACTTGTTTTAGTCACAAATCTAAGGCAGATCCAGTTCTCCAAATTTGCTCATCAGCATCAGTGTTTACACTTAAACTATGAATTGAGACTATGTTTCATTGGGCTTCCTCTCTGATCTGATGGCTACAGGAAAGCTATGCTCTGATGAAGCTTCCCCTACATACCCCACCCAATCTTTTCCTAGAGGCTTTTAAAATGTTTTCTCTCAACTCTTGGCTTCACAAGACACTTAGCTGTATCTCTCCTGTCTTCCTATGCAAACTTCTTTTCCTACCACAGTATGCTGGAGTATGCCAGTAATCTAGGCATTTATTTGATGCAAATGATTTGTGATTTATTTGATGCAAATACTGAACAGTAGCATGGATCCATATTGCTTGATGTCCCTCCCTTGTTAACAATAAACGAAAGTATTGCTATATTTCTAAACAACTTTTTAAATTCATATACATTTCCAACAGCAGAAACCTTTGCATTTTGCAAACGAGAACCAATTTCTAAGTAAAAGGAGCTTCAATAATAAAAGAGAGTGAAATGAACATATGGAATGGTTTGTAGACTTCATGGTCAGTTTGTGCTCCACCCCATCAGTCCACATCACTGCAGTGGAAAAGAAACTAGTTTTTGGTTTGTTTTTTTTTAAGTGCAGAAATATTGTGCTACTTACCCTTTCACAGGTTTAAGCAGTGTTAGAAGAAAGACCTTGCAGAGGCTCTCTGTTTACACTCTGCACTGTTACTGTCAGGAGTGGTCTAGCCCATTCCTTTCCAAAGCCATTCTACACAAGCATATTCTAACTTTCAGTCAGTAATTCCTCTGTAACCACATTTTCTTGGAGGAACAGCTTTCTAAAAGTTACACTTATTATCAAATCACTAAGAGATGTCGTTAAGTGATGACGAGTACCAGTCAGTTACAATGCAATTATCTAACCACCACTACAGACTATAAATACATATAAGTCTACAGTTTCACACAGCACCAGATATGACAGACTGGGAAACACCTGTAGTAAGGAGATGAACTAAAGATAAAAACAACATACCTTCTTCAAAGAGTAACATCATGTTTGTGCTTTTGTTAGCAACTATGTTATTCAGTAAGGCGATTACAGTTTGCATTGTGTTCCCAAGCATGCTGTCCTGGTGCTCCTGTAAAACAACAACAATGAAAAAAAATCGAGTTTTCCTTTTGCAAGGTTAGAAGAAGACTATTCCCTACCAAAACGTCATAATACAAAAACAATACTTTGTCAATCTCTTAAAGTTCAACATTTAAAATACTAGAAAAAACAGTAAAATATCTTAGTAGATAATAGCAACTTCAGGAAGCTAAATCTAAAATCTTGAACCTAAACTTCTCTCCATGTCCTTTAAACTGAAAGAGTTACTAGATAGATCTAAAATTTTAGGACTTTTCAAAATGGCTTAGAGCTTTGTCAACCTAATATGCAGAAGCAGGAACATTTCCCTTTGCATGGTATTTCTTTTAGCAATGGTACTAATTTAACTCTCCACAGTTTCACCTTGATAACCCACAATCAATCATAAAATCTATTTGTTGCTTTTGCTTTTATATTTTCGTAAGTAAAAAATGAATTTCACATGTACTTCAAAGACCTATTTCTGTATCAGATTGCATCATTTATGATGTCTGTTATGCCTGATGATTGCTTCAGACTTTTCACAATTTTCTGATAGCAAATTTTCAATTTACTATACTGGTAAGAGGAAGGCAAAAGGGTTCATAAAGTTTATTTTCCTCTGTTACAGTTAACACACTTGTACACTCAACTTGAAGAGGGTGGGTAAGGCAGTGCAATCAAAGCATTTGTTTCTTCATCCTAGTGACAGTAATAACCCAGGTAGCTCCCAAGAAGGCAAACTTTTCCAATCTGAGTCTAAATACAAATATAAGCCTGAATACATTTCCAATCTCCCTGGAAGGTTCAGGAAATACTTTGATTTTTCAGGCTCAAAACCAAGTTGAAACATAAACACAAATCGAAAATAACAATGTTAAGAAAAAAAAAAAAAAAAGTCATACGTCACATATTGTAGACTTTTCACATGCACCTGGGTGACTTCCATGTTCCCCTCTCCCATCTCTCAATATCCTGATATTACTCAACTACCCACTGGCCACAGAACATGCCATCTATTCCAATATAATTTTTAGTTCTTGACTAGTCTGATAAAATACAGGATAGTGTGAAATGCATTTTCAATGCCACTTGGGAAGTTCCTCTCGCAGTGGTATAAAGGGTCATGTTCTGGGAAGAACAAATATCTCCCTTTAAAAATTTAACTACTGAAGGAAAGATTATGACAGGCAGAGGCTCAGATGGTTTCTTTGAAAGCATGAATTTCTGTTTCTGCACTCAAAAATGAAAATTAAATGCCATTATTTCCTTTAAATACCATGAAATACACATGATAAGGCATAATGCATTAACAGATAAAGGCATATATAAGCATACACAGCTTCCTATTCAACTTCAGGCTGTGTGGATTTCCTATTCATACTGGAGCACTTCAAACCATATTACAAGAAGAAGAGACAAGGAAGAGTGGCTCACAGGCTTTTGAAGGACTGTAGTTTCCTGCCAGACCCAAACATATATACATATACATCTCCAAGAGCCCTGCGATTCTATTTACACAGCACTTTGAGGTGTCACTTATGATTTCTATACGGAGTACATTAAGTATCTGTTCTCATGAAGGTTTAAAATACAGCCTGATAAATTTAAAAGCAGTGTTGCAAAGTATGAATATTACATTCTTCAAAAGATAAGGTAACCAGAAAAGAGAGCCCATAAAGGCATGGTGCTAAAAATAAATTTGAAGTTATTTCCTACAGATAGCTGAAGGGTAAGAAAAACATTTTTCGGAAGATCAGCAATGTGCTTATCTGGTAGTCTATCATCACAGGATCTTAGTAATTCTCCTAAAGAACAGTTAGAAAACAAGATACTAAAAAGTAAGAATGACTATTTGTGTAATTGAAGACGATACGTACACTGAGAATACAGAACTAACAAAAGAAAATTAAAAAAATTCCACAAGTGTGAAATGAGAGCTGACTCAAATATTTTCTTTGCAAGTGCAATATTTCTATTACTGCCCCACATAACTGAAGCAAACATCTTTTTGTGAATTCCCTTTTGAGATCTCAAATTACAAGAGAAGCTGGTAGGTGCTGATGATTTTACTTACAGCACATGTAACAAAACCTATCTTACCCTAACCACACAGAGTTCAAGATGCAACGCAAGTATCTTAAGGAAGAAAAATGATTTCTAAATCTTACAAATGGTACACTGGGCTGTACTACTAGAGTTTTAATAGACGGGTTCTGACAAGATAGTAGGTGTCAAGGAGCTATAGGTATGCTGTACCTAGATAAGTCATCACTGCTGTTAAGTCTCGATTTTAGAGGTTTCAATAAAAATATTTAACTTCTTCATAATCTATCAAGGAGCAAAGCTGATCTAATTTGTGTGCACAGCACCACAGACTGTGGACATTTAATGAACAGTGTGCTTGACAGCTTTAATAAAACACAGCATTTGCCAGCAGAGATAATTAGAATCGAAGCAGCAAAATTCTAGTGTTTGGCAACACAGATGAAACAACTTCATTAAAATGTACAGCTTCAGCGAATGAAAGGCAGGAAAGCACTGGACCCTGAAGAATCAGCCTTCTCAAAACTAATTGCTTCAGTGCTTAAAAAGGACAGCTATGAAATACCAAGGGCATAACAAGGAAATACTAGTAGGAAAAAAAAAAAAAAAGGCGGAATCACAGAAGATAAATCATGCTTTTCAAATACAACTGCACTGTATTTAGGCCATTAAATTTTTCATTCTAATTTTAAAGGGTTGTACATTAACAAAAGAAATCAGTTGAAGTATTTTTTTAAAGCCAGTTAGGTAAGAGGTTATGAATTAGCATGAATTAGTATGAATCTTGGTAAGATACTATGGCTAAAGCTGCCATTTCTCTTCCCTTTAGTGGATTAGAACTCAAAACAGCCTAGACAAACTACAGTATTTTAATAACTTTGTAGATAACACATGAGATAGCAATTGTGGCAAACAGCTACCAATTTGGGAGGCTTCTTGTACATGCCTCCTCCTCATGTAGCTAAGAATCTAGAAGAAGATTTACTAAATATGCTAAGTTTACAGATATGCTGTAATTAAATCTAAGGACCACTACATACCACAGCAGCACTGCTCATTCAATATAATCAGAGTGATTAAATAAATATAAAGGGGCTTGTCTTCTCAAGTTCACATATGACCTATAAAAGCAAGTGAGGTAAATGAGGGGACATAAGATGGATTTTCATACACTAAATCCATTGAAAGAAGAAAGTTATAGAAATGAACCATATCCAAATTGTATTTACTACAAGATGCCATTTTGTGCAATGATTCTTTGGCATAGTGTAGCTGAGATAAAATAAACTAAAGCATAGATGCTGACAATGACCTCTAACAAGAGCAGAGTTCAATAGTGCATTTAACCCAGCTAATTTTTATATCCTGTATTACTCTATATATACAAAATAGAGGATCAGAAACTTTTCTGGACATAGCAGTAAAGCCTTTCTGTGTGAAATGGTAGTATTGTCTTGCAGCCTGCAAGGGACATTCACACTTCTTCAACAACAAGAGGAAGCCTGCTGAGGAAAAAATAATCCAGCTACACATATAGTTGTCTAATCTGGTCTTGGACATTTTGTGGCCTTTGTTGCATATGAGAACGTAGTCATAAACTGAAAGCTTATAAATATGGATTTCTAACATTAAGGTAATACTATTTTCCTTTTTGATGATCTATATCATAACTAAGCACAATCATGTCTCTTGTTACTCTGCTTTAACAAAAAGTAGCCTTTTTCAAAAGCACAGTTCTTACAGAGCTCATTATTTCCAAATATTTTCCTTTGGGTATGGTCATACAATAAGGAGCAACTACTAATCCAGCTACCAATTTCTGGAGTAATCACACTTCTTAGATGTAACACCACAGTGATACATTCAGTCCACATATACAGATCAGAAGTCTCAGAACTTTGACAGAAATTTCTCTTGGAATACTGGAGGGAGGGGAAGAGAGAGAATCTGACGACTTTGAGCACTTAGTGACTAAGACAAGGACAAGGAAATAATAGCAATTTTGAAGGACTAATGAAGGCGAGACAATACCATTAGTAAAAGCCTAGAATGTCAAGTACCAACCAACAGAAAGCAGTTGTGTTAATCTTAGATTTTTATTTTTCCTCTCCCCCATGGCAGCAGGCAAAACAAAATTTCACTAGATACTTTTTGAGATGTCTATCAATTTACAAGTGTGCTATCTTACTATATCAAAGTTCAGATTTTCAGAGACCTAACAGTCTTTCTTTTTATTCTGCAACTTGTTTGTTACATCTTTTTCATTCCTCCAAATTCCTTGTTATCTTGGAGACAAGCATGCAATTTTAGCTGTGTTAAGAGCCAGATTCTCATGATGCATAAGGAGGAAAGGTGACATTTACAATAAACAGAACTCTAAAGAATGTTGCCGCTGCAGAACAAAATTTGTTACTTTTAGCAAACTAGCTTCTGTCAAGATAAGTACCTTTGTACAACAGACATTAAGAACTGAAAATATATATCAGACCAGTGTCCTTTCCCTTCCCATTTTATTCTTGAATTATGTGAGAATGCAACATCAGAAATGTAACCAAGAACAGTGTTTTTGAATGCACTTGTGAAAACAAGTAGAGCATTTTTCACACCACCTATTAATAAAGTAACTATTTCTCCTCCTTTAAGAGGGCAACTTCATACTACTGTGTACACGTCCTAGCAAATCCATCTGCCAGCCTCTACCCACTCAATTTCATCCTATAGCAGCAAGCTACAGCTTTGGTTCATTAATGCCAAGGCAGGAGCAGTGAAGCATTGACAGTGTTCCTCAGAGCAGAGCCTAGCAAATTTCTGAGTACTACCACAGCCAGCATCATTACCCCACGAGAGAGCAAGCAGCACTCTCATGTCCCTCACCCAGTCTTAGACAGTTATGCTCTAAGTAAACTATATTCCCACTGTGACACTAGACAGGCAGACAAGGCAAGAGAAATTAGGAACTGATGGCTCCAAGTGAAAACTCTGGCAAAACACTATTTATTAACTGTAAATAAAAAATTGTTAAATCACTCTACTCATCATCACAGTGGTGTTGTACTCAATAAACATTAACTGTCAACACTAAAGTTTAAGAGTGAAATTCATCTATCTCCCAATTTCTTGGCTTGAGTGAGAACAGAACTAATTCTGTTTGGTGATTTTATTTTCAGCTTGGTTCTTCCAACTGTGCTTCCTGAAGTCAGCAGCCTGTTTTCACAGACAGCGTCTGCTCCTGGCAGTGACAACACCCCATGGTTAGAGTTACTACCACGGATTAGTGTGCAGACCAAGGCCACTGCTGGATCTTGTGCACCACGCTGGGGGTGCAGGAAAGTGAAAGGCCGAACCTGCAGGGAGGAGCGGACAGGGCAGGTGACCCCAAACTGACCAACGAGGTATTCCAGCCCATATACAACATATTCGGCATAAAGCTGAGGGATCACAAGGATCCTGTTTGGCTCAGCTCTTCTGACTTCTTGCTCACTTCTGCCATGGCCAGCATCCAAGGAGGACTCTGTCCATTTTGCCTTTGATCCTGATGTCGGTGTGTTCCTGAATCCGGTACCAGAATCCAGCTCCTGAACACAGCTCCCATCTGCTGCAGGGCCCAGGCTGGGA
>JANHGN010000377.1:40281-66602 GCA_024605025.1 Megaceryle maxima
GTGTGTTCCTGAATCCGGTACCAGAATCCAGCTCCTGAACACAGCTCCCATCTGCTGCAGGGCCCAGGCTGGGACTTTCCCGCTGCCTGCTCCACAACATCAGTGGTGACAGGGCAACTGGGGGTTGGGTTCAGTAGTGTTTTTCTAAATATTTATATATAGAATCCATTATTATTATTTTCATTAAATCTGTTCTAGTTTCCTTTTCTAATCACTAAGTCTCTCTCCCTTACTCCCTTTCTCTTCCCCTTTGGGGAGGGAGGGGAGTTAACAGAGAGCACCTGTTGCAGGTCTAGTGGGATGCTCTGACCTTAAACCATGACACTTTAGAGTGTTTTATTTGCTAAGTT
This sequence comes from Megaceryle maxima, assembly GCA_024605025.1. Classification (NCBI taxonomy): domain Eukaryota; kingdom Metazoa; phylum Chordata; class Aves; order Coraciiformes; family Cerylidae; genus Megaceryle; species Megaceryle maxima. Next base: position 40,632 of record JANHGN010000377.1, read on the forward strand.
TTATGCCTTTTTGTTTTTTCTTAATTTTCACAGTCCAGACAATTCATGGTTGACTCAACACTTAAATTATAACAACTCCCTTTCAAATCACCAGCCTCCTCCCTTTCTTCTGACACTGCAGATAGTTACAGAATTGGGAATCTCATCTTTCCAGGGTAATCTCCAAATGACTTTTTTTCTTTTTTTTTTTCATAGTCTTGCCCCACCTCTTTCCCACAAGGAATTTCTATTTAGGTGCCTACATATTGAATCAAGAAATGAACTGTAGGAATACAGGTTTGAAAAACAGTATACGTTACAAAAATAAATTCTAGTTAATGCTAGAGATGTATTCCCATCATCAATACATGTTTTCTTCTGAGCACAGGTTCAATTCAAATCATCCTGCTTTTTGTCACTGTTAAGGAAGTTATCACCTGGAAACACAGGAGATACATTGGAAGGCACATGAAAGCACTGCAAACACACTGCCTTCAAGACCCAAGAGAGTGTTTCTTTTTTCCCCTCACTTAGTTCATTTCAGTAGTAAACTGATACTGAGTGATTATAGGAGAATTTACTTCTATTGCTTTGAAAGAAGAAAAAGCTACATTAAACACATAAATACACATACAGATACATTTTCTGGTTTGTTTTTTTTTTTAACTATGACATACAAGTGATGAAAAAAGAAATTCTAGCAACAGTGATGAATGGCTTGAGATTGTAGGTTGTTTCAAAATAGATCTAGATTGTCCAACATTCAAAACTTCAAAAAGATGTTCCCAGTGTGTGCTGACACACTCTCTAAGTTCTCACACCACCTGTGCCCCACAGTAGTTCACTATCTCATATGAAGTATAGAGGACTAAAGTTCTTTTATTTCTCCTCATTTTAAGAAAAATGTCCAAAGCATCAGAAGCCTCTACTACAAAGAAAATTGACACAAACTGAAGCAACTTTGGTAAGAGACTGTGAGAGATTCTAGTACAATATCTTGCCTAGTAATTAAAAATATTTATTTGGAGCTTCAGAAACCCAGCATCAGCCATTCCTTCCAGGTTATTCTGCACTTGGCTCCTTCCCTTAATGTATTCCCGATGAACAGGCTACCAGCTGCCCTGAGTTCTGCCTTTCTCCTCTGCTTCCCATATCTCTTTGTGCAGAAATTTCACCCTGAAGAAACCTTTCTCAGTGAAACCTACATCCAAACTGAACTAACATCATGAAACAGTGAAATAACCCAAATATCTCTTCCCTCAATCAACACACTTGAGTTCTGAAAACCATGGATCCACAACCAGCTCCTGTCAGCAAGGTTCTGCTTCTCTACCCAAGTCATCTACCAAGAAAGAATAGTTTTATTCTCATAAAAACTCACAGCCTGCAAAGAAGCTGGATACTTCTAGATCAAAGTAGCATTCTGATGCTAAGAAAGAGGCATAAAATATTAAGAACTACATTTATTACCACTAGAGGCCAGACAGAAATTTTAGCCCATGCACATTATCACACAGTATGATGTTGTGCTGTAAAATGAAAGCATAAAGGAAAATAAAACCACCAACAAAACAAAAATTCCCAAATAATTGGACCACTGGATTAAGATAGCATAGAAACATATTTCATATGAACTGATTAAAATATTAACTTTGTTAGAACATGGGGTCCTAGTAATAGCAGAGTTATTTTTTTAATTATTAATTTAATGATTTTTAATAAGTAATTTTACAGTTATTAAGGTAACTATATTAGTATTTTACTTCATTTCATTCAACCTATCCTCCTGGAATAGTTATTCACACTGAAAAATATGTACAATAGATGTGAGAGGGAATAAAGGGATGAAAGAGGAAAACAGCCAAAATCTATCTGAAAAGCTGGTAACAGACATCTCACAAAAAGCTGGGGAGAGGAGAGCGAGGTATCATTAGCCATTTTCATATCCTAATGGAACATGCAAGTTTCAGTCTGTTACTTAAGAGTAGGTCTGTGGCAAAGAGCCTAAATGAGGTCTGAGAAAGATAATGTACCTTTAATGATTCAAATAGCAAGAAAATTAAATCTAATCATGTTTCATTAAGCATACTCTAGCTCCCATTTTTACTAAATTATTTTATTATGATTTCCCAACTGTCTGTTGAAATAACCTTTTACAGCAATTTAATTCACCATCATAAACAAGTCTCATTCCTCACAATGAAGTCCCCTGGGATTAGTGAGAGGAGATGGATCTTCTAAACCTTTCCAATCCTGCAGCCACTAAGGTAACCACCGAGGGAGACAAAAGATTTTTGTTTTCCTATTTGTGGCTGAGATCATTAAGATATAATTAGAAATGTATTCATGAGAAATAGAGCGCCTGTTATGGAGATACCATTTGCCCAACAAGCATCTTCTACACCAGCCTTTAATAAGAAGGGCAGCAGGCGTAATCCCCACTTCACTCTCTGGAGAGCTCTGCATTAAATGGACTGCATTAGACATCCCTCTTACTCCCCCCTTCTAATGGAATCCTATTCAGGCATCCTGTGTTTTCTCCAGCTCCATTGTTACCATCAGAACTGCTCGTCTCTCTGCTTTCAGCAATATGCTCCTGGAGTGCCATCCAGATGTGAGCCCTAAAGAGAGCTACGTGCAGTGAATTTAAATTGTCCTCCAGACCTTGTTACAGGGCAGGCAGATGTGGAACTTCTATACAGTAACCAATAAATTGGACTGTGCACTAATCCCTGGCTCTCCACAGTAGTGAACAGAGCTATCAACCCTCATATGCCTCCTTTCTGCCCTAGTCAAATGAGTAAAGTACGTACCCACTAGAAAGGATGCCCCAAGAAGAAAGGATACTTAAATGACTGAAAGAAAACTGTTTTGCCCTTGTATATGATCCAAGTTATTGCCAAACTCTGTATCAAGTCACATGACACAACAAAGGAAAATTCAAAGCAATGTCACCCAATAAACAGTGTGTATGTGCCACAGGGATCAATTTACAGCCATCACTAAACTGCAGAGTGATAACTGTCAGCTACTGTATTTAGTATCATGATGTTCAAACAGGTTATTATTTCATTTGGTAGGCAGGAGTTCGAACAGAACCAAGTATAAAGAAAGAAAACAGTTCTAGGGCACAATTTTGCTTTCAACATGAGCAGTAAAGAAGCACTCAGAACAAGTGAGGGGCAGAAAGTGAACCTTGTACTGCTAACACGGGAGTTGAAAGACAAACCTAAGAGGAGAAAAAAAAAAAAAAAAAAAAGTCATCAAAATCTCAGCTGAGTCTTTGAGATGGTGCTACTGTTATCACTTTAATTAGAAAGTTACAGCGAGTAAGATTGGATCATTGTAAGCTTAATCTTTTTGCACATATTAGACTATAAATCTACTTGAGCAAAGCAATGATTTTTAAGCTTGCCTACAGAAACATTTTATAAATCAAACTATTTAGAAACTAAGCATATAAGACAATGAGTAAATGACTACAGCTAAAACCAGAAAGTTGAAAAAAGAATATCAAGATTTAAATTATTTTGCTTTGTGGAAGATTTGCATTCTAAAATCTAATTACCATCCTGCAATATGAACTCCTCAGGAAGACATTAACATACAGGATGCATTATACATGACTGAAGCCAAACCAGACAAATTTCTAGATAAATGATCAGAGTTCAGAAGCATAATGTGGAACCTCCTGCCAGCCAGAAGCCACTCGTGGATGTTCAATATGCTTTTACAAGCTCTACTGTGAAGCACACAATAGCTTATTACCTTAGTCATCAGAATGTAGCTGGTCAATACAAGTACAGTCAGCAACAGCCACATTCCTACACCAATATTTATTTAGATGAGATCAGGACATATATCTCAGTGGTTTGACAGAACAGTGATAATGTCACTGTAAAATTCTGGTCATAAGATCAATAACTCTTGTTCTCAAAAGTGCACATCTCAGCTTTACTTCAGTGTGTATTTTACCTTCAGTGTTTTCTCTTTGCTTTGATATTTGCATTACAGCAGGGACAGTAAATTGGCAGATTGCTGTTAATCAGCCTGACAAACAAAGTTTGGAAGGAATGAGATTTTGTTTTAATATTGCCTCTCCAGCAACAAGAAGAAAATATTTACATGCAGAAATTAAATAGCTTGGGTGAGTATTTGCATTGACAGTGATTCATTTCTTACATGGCCTATTTAAATTTTCTCTTAAAACTCACCCGAACTATGGTAAGGTCAGGATTTCTCCCTATAACTTTTAATTTGTAAAGGACATTTGGTACCAGACTTGAAGTCTCATGTTATAAAGAATCATCACTCTCAGTCACGCAGTCCAGTATGAAGAACACTTACGAGGTCACAAAGACCTTGAGATTTCTAATATAAATAATGTTACATACATGTTAATATTTTGTATAAACATATTGGATTATTTTATATATGATTATTACAAAATTACAATCCAATTATAAAAGAACTAAATGAAATGAAATGTGTCTAAGGTGTGGGCACTGCAAGAACTGTGAGAATGAGAGGGAAAAAAAAGCCTAAAAAACAGGAGGTGAGATTTACCAATTACTGATAAAAGCAGGGGAGGATGGATGATGAAGGAAAAAGAATCTGTTTCACTTTAGTCATAGCAGAACCAGCTACCAATCCAGGAGATTAACTGGTTTTGCTGTGCTGTTTGAATTAAAATGCAGGAGAAAGGCAGCAAATGCTAAGGAACATTTGGAGGAAAGGGGTGTGGCAGAAGTAATGTGGTTTCTGAAGATGATACTAATTAAAACTCTAATTAAAAAGTAGTGCAGTTATCCCTCTACCCATCCCCAACCACCTCCCAAGTATTTTTTTCCTCTGATAAGCCTAAAAATTGTTCAATTATAAGGACTGAGTGAAAAGAGCTTCAATGTAACAGGAATGCTGCGGAAATGGGCTATGCATCTGAAATTTAATGTACATAAGGTAATGTACACATGGTGGGGAACAAGTACTAACTTCATATATGAACCAATCATCTTGCCTAAGGAAGAGAGCTTCATACAAAGGACAGCTCAATGATAAAGGTCAAAAAACCAAAGTGAAATGTAAGGAAAAGAAGGAAGAATTAAGAAACATCAATATGTCACTGTATGAACCCCCAACTCATCCCCCCTCTGAACACTCTACTCTGGTCCTACATCTCAAAAAATATGTATGAAAATGGAAAATATTCTGAGAAAGCAGCAGGACTGATCCAAAATGTAGAACAGCTTGCATTTAAAAATATCAAAGTAATGATGGCTTTGTCATCCAGAGAAATGTTTTAGCAAACCAAGGGGGTAATAATGACATTTCCAAAATCAAGTGCGTCATAAGTGGATGAAGATTCATTGTGTGCTGACTTCTTGAATACAGAAGTGAGAAATAATCTGATAGGAGCCATGTTCGTAGCAGACAAATGGAGCTGTTTCTTCACACTATTCAAAGGCAGGCTGTGCAGCGCCTTACCATGGCGCTGGGGCCTCCAGCAGTTTTGTGGGACTACAAGGGGGGCTGGACAAGGCCATGGAAAAAATGTCCATTAGTAAACACATAGTAACTCCTGCCAGCTCAGAAAGATCTCAAGTTGAAAGTCGTTGGATGTAGAGAAAGTACTTGGTGGACCTGTCAGAGAGGATTGCTCTGAGGAGTTTTTCTAGACATCCACTTGTGGCCACTGTCAGACACAAAACAAGCAGGCTAGCCAAGACCCTTGATCTGACCCAGTCAAGCCTTTTTTATGTTCTTTCTAGTTGTCTGTATAAAAAGTAACATGATCACCAGCACACTTCAAATATAGACCTGAAAGAAATAAAGTACGACAAAAATCAGATTTTATACAGAGTTTAAGTAACCCATAACAGGCAAAGCAAGCATGAAAAACCCTCAAAGAAGCCAATTCAAACAGAAGAGTTTCCAACATTTTTCATGTAAACAAGAGCCCTCAGATGAATCAAACTCCCATTTAACTAAACAGAAATGACCTCACATGGCAAAGAGATGGGTACCACCTGATTTTTGGACACAAGTGCAGTGACTTAAGTGCATGGCGAAACAGATTATGTATTTACACACACAAATACTCAATCTCCAATTGTAATATAGATAAATATTTGACTCATTACAAATTACATTCCTAAACTGATAGAAGATACTACTATGTATTACTAAGATCCCAACCACAAGTTTTCTTTAGTTCTTATATTACAGTTCTTAGAAGATACAGTGAACAGCAGCACTGTTCCCTATTCACCTTGTGACTGTACACTATTTATATGCATATATCATACTTCCCCCTCAGTCATCACCTTCCAGATTACAGCACAGAGAAGCACAATCTCTTCCACAGCGATACCTTTGATCGTTCACGTCTCATCTCTTAGCACTTTTTGCAGTTCTACTATAACCTTTTTGAGATGGGAAACCCTAAAATCCATACACAGATTAACATGGCACAATGTTTTTCTGCTTACCATTGTAATACTTCCTCTTAAGAGTCTGGAACATTCAGTTTGCTTTTCTGCCCAGGACTAAGGATTAAGCAGGTATTTTTATGTAACCACGGTATCTCAATCCTGAGTGATAATTGCAACACATCTTACATTGCTGCATAGGTAGAGTCAATACTGTTGACAGCAGACATTATGCAATACTTCAGAACACATACAGGTTTCATGGTTGCTTTGAAAAGGAGTGCAAATTAAACTGAAAGTGAGTAGTATAAGGTGTCAAACAAACTTGAGATGATTTTAATTACATAAATACACACAAAATCCTCAAGGTTATAAACAAAATTTCTATCAAAAAAGGCTCAAATCAAGTGTGATGGAAGAATATGTGAATGCTGAACAACTTCATGACTACCAAAAAACAAAACAAAACCAAAACCAAAACTAACTCGAAACTGTTGAAAAGGAGGAAAAAATTTGATCCAAAAACTCTGCACTGTGAACTTTGTAAGATACTAAAGCACTTCATGGTTGCAGAAAAACTGGCTGGGGAGAGAACAGGAGCATCAATTATGTGCCCATCCAAGCCATGCAAGCATTGAATTTAACTTTTTTTTTTATAACAGCATCAAATACACAGAACAGCTTATATTATTTGACATTAATATTTAAATAATTTTCTCCAGCAGGTAAGTTCAGCAGTGTAAACCTGTACTCTCTACAGAACATAAGAGTCTCCTACTCTGCTGTTTCAAGTGTCCGTCCTGGATGCTCTACAAGTACTTGTAAGAATGGAAACACGCTCCCCATTCTTCTCCAAGCAACACGGTGTGCACCACACTGGGCTAAAAGGTGCTTAGTTTAGCAGACGCAAGTAAACTAATGCTTTAATTGCAATAACCTCTGATACATGTTCCTCTATACTCATCACCCATGTGGCTGCTAACCAGAAAAGCAGCTCCACTGCTTCCCTCCAATGATACATGACTGCAGTATTTCAGTAGAAAACAGAAACCATGTGAAATAGGAATGATGAGGCTCCTCCTCTCCAATGTTTTGTTTGGTTTTTTTTTTCCTTTTTTATAGTATTTTAACAGGAAAAGGCTTGTCAGAAAAGTATTATTTCTAAATGGTTCTAAGTGGGTGGCCTCATTGCTTTAACTGGATCACAAGGAATGGAATCTCTGATTGTAACCATTCCCTGTAGCTTGATTTTTCCCTCCAATTAAAATTCAAAATGAAATAAAAAAATCCACCCACTGCTTCCTCTTTTGTTAATGCCTAAAATTAGTACTTATCCAAGTGAAAACTCTTTATGAACTACTGTAAAATATTGGGTTTATTGCTAACACTTATCACAAGAAAAGATTTGTATATATATGTACACAAAATATCATAAAGTCTGTGTTTTGTATGTTACTGGAAAAAAAAAAGTATAATCACTAAAGGAGGTTACTTTAATAAAAAAGGGCTTATCTGGGTATGTGGTATTAAAGAGATTTCACATCATAGGCAGGGAAATAAATCACTGCAAAGGAAGAGCGTAAAATACTTAAACCTAAGAAAGGAATATCAAAGTTCATTCAGAATCACATTTATGAGCATCATCTACCTTGAGTAAGATTGAATATCAAGAACAATACAAAACCAAGTATGCAATCAGCTTGCATGGCGTAAGTTATGCATATTTATTTATAATGCATATTTAGTATTCATCAGGAGCACATTTACATGACAGGACACTTACCTGATACAACTTCATGAACAAAAAGATTGAAAAAAAAAATAAATAAACAAGAGGCTGTGGAGTTGCAATAACAAGGTCAGCAGATAGTACAGCACCCAGGTTCCAAACTAGCAAACAGATTTTTTTTCTTCTTCCTTAACATACTGGTGTTGCAACATTTCAGAGACAAAACCATCAACAGTTTTCACGATCTTTTTAAGTGGCGGATCCCACTTAGGGATGGAAATTCAGCACGACTATCCAGAACTGTATCCTTCATAGTTCATATTGAATGTAATTCCAAAAGCAAATGGTGGGAATTGGCATTATCATACCAACCCGAGTTTGATACCGTTAAATAAAACACAAGTTCCTCAGCATTTCTTGCTTGTGCTGGGCACATGTAAGGTTCTAAATAAGACTGAAGCTTATTAGTTCTATTTTTTCAGGTTTTTATTTGTTTCAAAACAGAAAGAAGTATTTACCTTAGAAAAGAAACTTTATACAGGTAAGTTAGTTTGTGAGAACTGCGTAAATGGCTGCTCACACTAGATTCTCCTGTATTGATAGACTGTTCAATTTCACTTTATCAACACATTATTTTATCAACACATCTAATGGAATTTACTCTTTTGATATGATTTGGGAGATATGATAGCTATCTATTAGAAAATACTTATTTTTAAAAGAAGTATTCTTACCAGGATGACTTGGAAAAGGACTGGGAAAAGATGTATTTCTTCCACAAGGCTGTAAAAAACATATTTTAAGATTAATTTTAAAAGGAATGAAGAAGTGAATTCTTATTTAACACATGAAACTCACAAAAGGAGCAGAGCATTAGAGTAGCTGCTGCCAAAATCCATGACCCAAAACCTCAGCCTTTGACTAGCTCTCCACAAAAATGAGCTTCACTTCAGCTATTAAATAGAAACAGAAATGTTATACTGCTTTGGAAAATACTTCTAGGTCTGCTTCACTGAGGCAATTCAAGTGAGCGGAACAGTAATTAAATTATATTTTTTAATGGCAGAGATTAATAAAAATTCAGAAATATAATACTACGCATACTATGAAATAGTCAGTGTGTACCATTAATAATTCAAATTAACAGACTCAGTGCACCCAGTGAAATTACAAATATGCTGTATGCTTTAAAGCATGCTACATTAATTGATTTCCTGAGTTTAATGTATTCATATAGGACACATTTGTCAGCCACTTCTCTTGACAATACCGAAGAGTAGTTACCCAAAAGAGTTTAGCTATATTGTCCTGCATTTCAAAATCCTGATACAAATCACCATATATATACACTTACAACAAAGAAGAATATTCTCAAAAGCCAGTAATACTTCAACACAGCATTTTCTATTCTTAGAATGCAAACCACTTTTTATTAGTAAAGCAGGTCTCTCGCAAGCCACACGATGACATGAATTGTCATTACAGACTCTTTCCTGTATTATACTGTCTAATCTGAAGAATGATTGTCCCTTTTCCTAACAGACTGTACTAGACGCCTAGTCACCAAACACCATAGAGAACACCAGACACCAAACACCAAATTTTGTGTTGCAATGATTGTTTTCTTGTGTCTTTATAACATTACTGAAGTGTTTCATGTCCAGTAAGAAAAAGGTATCATTTTTATGGACAGTTAGAGCTAAAGCACTAACCTGTGAACTGAAGCAACTAAAAAGCAATTGCACATTCTCTTCTATCAACTTAATAAAAAATTGAAAGAGGGTTAGAATAAACCTCCATAGGTCATAGAATCATAAAATGCTTCATTTGAATTAATGTCACCTATCAGAGCCCTGGTCATTCATTTTTGCTGAAATCCTGTTATGTACAGGAAACAGAATGAAAGGCACGCTAACAGAACAACCATATCCATGAAGAATGAAGAACTACTTAGAAGTCAAATATGTGCATTAAGTATAAGTAATGATTTCCTATTTCATAGTGTTTTCCTATTTCTCTGATCCTTGCAATTCACCTAAATGGAATAATGATGACCACACAGAATCTATATGAAGTTGAGGTAACAACAGGAGCTTAGTGTAAGATCTCCTTCATCATACAGCACTGGCATGTAGATCTAAGGCAATTAAACCATTAAACTGGTCCAAAATTTAACAAAACAATATTATTTTATGCACCTATGTAAACATGTGTAATGTAATAAGGTAACAGCCCTGTTCAACTGAATGTGTGCATTTTTTCTTGTATACAGAAATGTGTAAAAGCACAAGTTACATCTAACAGAGAGAGAAAGAAGAGGTTATTTAAGGAAAGAAACTAATTATTTCTAAAGTTAAGAAGCTTGAATTTAAGGAAATTTCTGTTCTTATTAAGTTGATGGAAAAAAATACCCATATGCAATGGAAATCTCAACAAGTTCGTTACCTAGGTCAGGAGATCTGAAAGCTATTCTTCTCTGTGCCATCTAACAACCCTTAAAATAGACAGTGATGGTACCTAGGACACAACCAGGTCATGACAGAGCCCCAGGATTGCAGATAGAGTTATTGTATTTGAGGCTTGTTTTTCAGGGCCAAATTTACTAGTTAAATTAAAAGCTTAGACTATGCCTGTAAAAGAGCATTTTGCTGATGTAGGTATAATAATACTGAATGTAAAAAAGGTGATTTAAACACCATAGACTCCCCAAAAGAGCAACTCCTGTAACAGCAATCATCTTGACAACAGGAAGTTTTGCCAGCACAAACCCTCTTACGCTTAGGGCATGTTGGAATTACTTAGTCCAGCAAAAGCTGCTTACTTTGCTACATAAGCAGCTTTTGAACTGAGAACACATTGGCAGTAGAATACAATCAAACACCAAGAATAGCTAAGCAATCCTTGTTGAGGCAAAACCTAGAAAAATGCTTCTGTGGTAAAATTATGAAATAATTGGTTTCAAAACCTGTAAGCAGCCCCAGTTGTTACAGCGTTACCAAGTCAGCTATACTTTCTGCTGAGATAAGCTAAGACAAAACTAGAGCAAATACACGTATTCTTAAAGGTCACCTGCAGACCTTTATGACTGAAACAAGTAATAGCTGCAGCCTTTAAAGAAAATGATACTCAGAACTTAGCTAAAGCATGAAGTTACAGCAAGTAATGTATTAAGACAAAGCTTAAATCTGATTTATCCCCACTTTGCACATATATGCACGTGTGACATTATTCGTTGTTATCTTACATAGCTTTATGAAGGAAATGTCTTAAAGGAAGTGAGAGGATTTTAGCTGTTGAATTTATTTCATAGAATGGTCATGTTTGTTTTTCTATTTATAGTCACAATGGCAAAAATTCACCATTGAAGGTAAAAATAACCAAGAACAAACAGTATTTTCTCCTGTTTAATGCTTTACATTAAAAGAGCAAATACCCAAACCTTATGATACGACAGTTTTCAGTAATTGACTTCACAGTAACATCAAACAGTAGCCTTGTGTTTTTAGAACTTGGGACACCTAGCAATTGATCAGCAAGACAAAAGAGGAAACAAAATTACAGGTTTAAGGTTAATAGCTAATTGTTACTAGAGGGGAACTTTTATAAAATGTAACACTATGGAGTTGTGTTTTACATTAAAAACGGTGATTAGTATTAGAGTCGGTGCATGACTAGATTACAAGAACTCACTTGCAATAATGAACTCTGACCACTGCCTTTGATAAGAATTACAATGATGTGCAACTTGACAACAGTGTCATCAGCTGACACACAACGTTTCAAAGTTTGTTTCTGGGTTAGTCTTCCTGACTAGTGTTATTCAATAAAGCAGCATATATGCAAATATTACACCAAACAACAGGAATAGCAATGATCACACAAATTCTTTACTTTTTATATTAGCATTGCTTCTCTAACATGAAAATCTGGAGGGGTTTATTTCAATTTTCATAGATGTGAAACTACTGTCATTAGCATCAGGTTCAAAAACTATATAAATATTCCCCAAAGTTCTAACAAAACTCTATCATCCTCTGACAACCTCTATCAATCCATCTGCATTATGATTTTCTCACTAATACATACCTCTAACATTAAATTCTCATGTTCAGTTGGCTCAGGTCCTAGGGGTTTACTTGTTATCCCAATTGCTCCATAGTATTTTATAGATATTAATTGCAGAAAACAAGAAAATGCGTATAAAGAAGTAATTTAGAAGCAAATAGATCTCCTTTTTCAAGTGAGCACTTCAAGCTTAAACTAGGAAATTAAAACAACTGCTGAGAAGAACAAAGTGTTTTTAAAGCAATTAATAGAAGCCCACACGAATCAATCCAACAGGAAAGGAAAGCTCTGAAGTGCTGGCCCTTTAAGTGTAACAGCAAAGAAACTACATTAGGTTCAAAAGATAATCCACACACTATGCTAGTGAGCGCTCATGAACCAAATCACAAGTCTACCAACACAAACCAATTAAAAGCACCACACGGAACTCCAGGGAGTTTGAGGTGGTGGCTGTTTGTTTTTGTTTGTATTCATTTTGGTTTCTACTGTTTGTTTTTTGAAATGGAAAGCATGGATATTAGATAGACCATTTCAGAATTTAACAAAATAAAACCAAATACTAATGTAGAAGATCATGATGTATGAGAAAAGGATGAATTCATGACTAACACAAACAAGAATGTGCCTTTAATCATCTTTAACAGATAACACATGGGTTTGAACAGCAGTGTAAGTGAAGTTTGAAAACTGGACCATTCTTGGATGATCCCAAAGACACTGTGATAAACAATTACTTTAATTAGTCAATATAATCTGCTGTGGTGTACAAGGATGATCCATCTATCATCTTTAGAGGTACCAGATCTGTGGCATTTAGAAGCAGCAGATGTTTTTGTTGCTCTTCAGCATCTTCCTGTTTTTTTCTGCTGCCTTTTCACCTTTTCTAGAGCAATGCCTAATGTCCATCTAGGAAACCTGCAGTAAGGACAGGATGTGAGGAAGGGTCCTTAATGTGCTCCTCTGTCCTTCAATCCGCCATAAATCTAAGAAGGGTCACACCACTAGTTTTTAGAATATTTTTTTCTCCCTCAGGAAATTACCTTAATAACAGAACACTGGAATGTGTCCCACTCCAGGGTTATTATCTGATGATACATCTGACACTACCCTCACCTGCACTCTATTTCCTCTACCGCATCCCCTCCTTGAAACAAAAAACATCTGGTTTAGTAACTCATTAAAAAAAAAAAAAGACTCCACAGTTTTGAGTGTTTAGCTTTCAGATAGATTAATGTCATGAAATGCTGTAAGCTTCTGACTAAAGGTAAGTCAAGTAGCTGCATAAAAGAGCACACAGCAAAATATGTAGCTGCATTTCATAACCTTATCTATAAGGCCAAGAGCCAAGCTAGAAATCATGATCCAGTCTAAGTTTCCTGAAGTAACAGCATAAAATACCTTACAACAGTCAAAACATCTAAGAATAGCTAATCAATACATCACATCAACAGAAACTAAGAAATTCACATCCACTGAAGAAAAAGGACAGTAAGACATGTGAGAAACAATTACAGATAGGAACCTAGTATCCCATCCTTATAGAACAGTACTGGATACACTGGCATTTAAAATTATTGATAGTTCATTGGATATTGACTGCTCTTTAATAATATTAAGAATCACTACCTGCAGCAAGGAGACCATGAGGATGAGTGTGCACCCACTGTCTGCTTCCTCTGAGCATAATGGCAAACATGATTCCACAAATAAAGAGAATTCATGAGGCAGAGGGAAGTGCTGCTATAATATCCAGCATTCTAGTTACAGAAATATTTTTAACTCTTAAAGTATTAGAATATCTGTAGGGTAATTTTAAAAATAGAGAGCTGTACTATTTGTATAATATATACAATCCTGCAGTATCATAAACAGCTTCTACACAATAAAAACACAATAAAGGGGATTTACTGTATTCAAATAATTTAAAATCTCAAGCCACTCTATTCCCTTGATTATTTTTAGTCTGCTTAGTTTATTAAAACATCTTTCAGAGTAGCATCATGAAAGATTAAAAGAGGATGTTTTCATCTTTTGTAATAAAAACAGTGGGAAAACATGAAATTTCCTTATTTGTGTGGGTTGTGGGTTTGTTTACTTGTTTGTTTGGTTTGGTTTGTTTCTTTTTTTGTTGTTGTTGTTTTGGGTTTTTTTTTTCCACTTTTGTGTTCATTTCAGTCAAACAAAGCAAGAGAGTGTGTTACGCAGGGACTACAGAGCTATAACGCTACCAGACACCACAAACAGGAACAGACAACGTTGAGTGCAAGAGCAACCCCATTTTCTAGGTAGATCTGGGAAATAGCTGTGGGCACACGTGAGAGAAAAAGAGAGAGATGCTTTTACTTATTGTTATCATCAAATACAGATGAAGTTCGATAACATCTTTTTTTTTTTTTGCCTAAACTTTGGTACAAAAAGAGACATCAAGACACTTTTAAACATACCAAGTGTGCCTGTACCAAACCTTAAAATCCCTATTTTGGAGCTTAAGAAGGTAGATGTATTTGCAGAAAAAATGAGCACCTTTAAAGTGAATTGACTGATCTAAAACTTTTATAAACACATCACCTCTGTCCTAGCACAAGCTAGAAAACAGTTTAGATGATGTTTCTGTGTTTTTCTAAAGTTTTCAATGATAATTTTAATGCTAAAATTTTTGTGATTTTGTCTCTAGTGTTTCATTGGCTACATCCATATTTAAATAACCAGGATCTTGTAAGACTGGCACAAAGGAGATAAGATTGTTTTCTATAACAAATACTCTCCAATGATTTTCTATATTTCACCAGAAAGAACCGAGATGAAGAAAGAATGTGTAGTTGTATTACCTCACAGAAGCCGAGCTGTGTTCAGTCAGGGCCACCAACAATTTCAGAGCATACAGTGGTACTGGGTCTGGAGCCATCAGAATGTGCTCATACCTGAATGAAAATGCACATCATTTATATTTCATGAATAGTGACCAAAATTCTGTTATCTTGGGTCACCTTTACATTTACACAAACTAACTTGTGGAAGATATTTCTAGGACTGAAATATATACATGAATTATTATCATTATATCCTTTGATAAATAGAACATCACATTCTAAACACAGATGTCCCTCCCTTCCATACTCAAGCAGCTCTCAATTCTTAAAAAGTAGAATGAAAAAGGGTTGAAATACCTCCTTCCCCACACAGACTGCCCATGGACAAACAGCCATCGCATGCCTCTCCTCCTCGGAGTGGCCTCCAGATGAGCCCCATCCTTTGTACATATTAAACAACA
The DNA here is from genome assembly GCA_024605025.1 of Megaceryle maxima. Classification (NCBI taxonomy): domain Eukaryota; kingdom Metazoa; phylum Chordata; class Aves; order Coraciiformes; family Cerylidae; genus Megaceryle; species Megaceryle maxima. Next base: position 56,104 of record JANHGN010000377.1, read on the forward strand.
TCAGCAAACACCTCTGACCTCCAAATACAAGCTGGTTGTCTCTTCACTTTCACAGAGTTTTCAAGTAACTCTTGCTTTTCAGGATAGAGCTTTACATTATCTTTATGAATAGGTTACACTGAATCTTAGATGTCCCTTCTCTTTAGGTTTAGGCCAGACCCCTTTGCATTCAGATAAAGCTTGTTTTGAGAACTGTAGGGAGTGTATGAGGATCCATTCCGACCTCCCATCAACATTTTCTTATCCATACCTAGAACACTGCTGAACAAAACTTACATTTTGTGACTTTGACATCCAAAGCAGCTGGTTTAGCCTTTTATTAGTTTTTCTTCTCTTAGAAGAATCTCTCCAAATTGAGTTTTGAGACTTTCAAGTCAAAACTGAGTTTGAGTTTTCTTTTCTGCAGAAAATCCTCAAACCCTTCTCTGCTCTGCTCCCTGGGTGCCTTCTTGCTCTGATCACTTGCTCCCCATAGGTGGACAGAAATACCAGAGGTTGGCTCAACACACAGATTCAAGCCATGTATTAGATATGCAGACACCTGGTAACTCTCAAGCACTCCAAGATTTACATACTGGTTTACTATGCTCCTCAGCTAGAGTAAATTGGTTTATACCAAGTTTCAATATATTCCAAAATATCATAAACTTCAATATTTATTTTCTAGAGATCATCTCAAGCTGTTTTCCAAATACAGGTATCATCATCTCTACTGGTGAGATAAAGGAACTGATTCAGGATATACTTAAAGCCTGGAACCAAGATTCTAATCTACTGCAGGACCCTTCTTCATACATCTCCAATGCACTGTAAGAAAGGATAGCACAGATGAAGTCCCTGAAGTAGGATCATATTTAGTCTCAGACCAAAAAGCTCTGCCACTCCATTGAGCTAATTGGCTTGGAGACAGGAGTACACCGACTGTTTTTCCTCTAGTTTGTAATTAGCTTGAAACCTCCACACAAAACATTTCTCATTGAACTGGAGGGTAAGATGGGCATGTCTACAAAGGGCAAGTTTTCAGAGCAAGAAGAGAACCTGGTCTTGCTAGACTGCAGGTCTCTTTCCCCCATCTGAAGAAAATTATCTGACAGCTTTTAGTAATGCATATACTCTGTTTTTTTAATAATATTTCCAGATTCTATTTCATACTGATAAATTCCATATTTCCCAGAAGAAAAAAAAATGTGAAAAAAGGTATGAAAATAAGCTTCTCTATAGAGCTCTAAAATTTCCTTCCCATGCTCTCACACCAAGAAAAGATTACACATCTTTCATGGACAGAACTTTGGTCCTCAAAGTGCATGACCATTAGTCGATTAGCAAGAGACAGTTTCATTTTTGGGAAAGACACTGTGTTTCTGACCATAATCCAGAATCCATTCCTCCACCTTTCTGCCACTTATTTAATGTAAGGGCGGGGAACAATTTTCTCATATTGGGCAACTAAGTATTAACAATTACTAACTTTTGAAGATGACACATTAATACAGACTGTAATGTTATTAGAATAATGTGAAACATCACCGATGACTCATCATTACTGTATTCATCTTCTGTCTGTGTTTTCCTTCCCTCTACGCTCTGATGTTATCAGTTCATGTATGAGCATAACAGAGAGCACTGTCTTTATGCTCACCTCCAAGTCAGTTTGGAATGACAGACCCTTGTTCAACCATAAACCATAGAAATTAAATTCCCCTTTGTCCCACAGGCTGTAGTTTCACCTCCTCTGCTTGAGGCAGCAGAAAAGGAGAGCAATTTAGACGCAATAACCCCTGGGTGGATCAAGGAGGACTAATCCATCCCGTACTATTCCTTTTTAAAAGGTTATATGCCATTCCATATGATCTCAGAACCTCTTACATGAGGGCACAATATCCAATCTAGACAAAGAGATGTTGCCGTTAAAATGTTTTGACTATTAGCAGAATAAAGAGAAGTATCTAAATGCGAGCCTGAAAGCCAGGGGAAACTTGTTTCACTCCAAGAGCAGAAGGCATAGTATCAGAAATGAGCATTGCACAGAAGTTGTGTTTGGGTTGTATATGACAAAGCACTAAATAAAACCAGGGGAGAGATGATGGGCAGAGAACTCTGGCAGCAGTCAATCACTATTTCTCTCTTTGGTTTGCCATTTAAACATAAAAAGGGTAGTTAAAACAAATATGCTGTCAAAATGGATTGAGCATCAAGTTATTCCCATTACAGGAGCAATATTATACTTACTGAGGCAGCAATGAATCTCTAACAAGAGACAGAAGCTTGCTGTTTGAGTCAAGGCTCTCCCCTTTCCCCTCAGCCATGACCTCGTGGCTTAAAAGCAGTGATGTGGTTTCTGACAGCAACCGCAAGCTGAAGAGTCTCCATTCCACTTGAAAATAAAGGTGCCAAGAATGTGACTATACTGAAGTCTAATTAGAACAAAATGTGGAATTTATGGAAACTGTAGTTGATGTGGCCATATACTTACCATTCTGACTGTGGACCAAAGAAACCAGTGGTGGGAGGATACAGTCTTCAACCTAAACCAGAGAATCAGAAAGATCTGGCTTAGATTATTTATAGGGTAAAAAACAGAACAGAGACACACTGTCATCTATGTTTATTCCACTGCTAGAGCCCTTAATCAAAGAGATTAATAATCATGAAAATTCATCCATAATCACACTTAAAGACACCAAGGGCACTTTTCTCTGTTGTCTTTATTTTACCAACATGTACACAGATCTGTAAATAAGATATAAACAAAGCAAGCAATTACTGAGGTGAAATACACTGAGGTGTAGTAGTACATAAAATATTTTCAAGAACTTCACCAGTGAACTGCACATTTCTGTGGCTTATGTATACAGAAGCACAGTATTAGTATTTTGGCATTTTCTCGAGAGATTGAAACAAATAAAAGAATATTCAAACAAGGATTCATCAGTATTGAATTGTATGTCATCTTACTGTCCTTTCACTCAATATCTTGAAACTTTCTGCATCTCTTCTGACAGTTTTAATTTTCACTGCTGCAAATAATTTAGCATCATCAGTCAGCTCTGTCACCTCCTTATTCATTCCCTTTTCTGCATTAGTTATAAATAGCGGATGTTACAACACAGATCTTTGTAAGGCACCATTCTTAATAGACCTAAGTTTTAAAGAACTGATCTCTGTTCTTTACTTAGGAAATTATAACTCTTAGAGGGTAAGAGAGAAGGGACAGTGATGCATTTGAAGAGTCTTTAGTGCACGACTGTCAAAAACTTTTTGAAAATCCAAGTATGCTATCCTAACCCAGAACATCTGTCTTCATAACGTTCACTGATTTCTGCAAGGAAAACTTTACCAGTGAGGTACAAGCACTCAGCAAATGCTGTACTCACTTTTTGACAGTATTTTATTACTTGCAAAAATCAGATCTTTTGAAAACAAGGCACAATTTTTATAAAAATTCTTCTGCAAAGTCTGTATGTTACTTTAACCTTAAAAAGAGAAAGAGACAAGCAAGTTTCAGAATAGTTAAATATTCACCAGCTACTGGGAGGGCCTTGGAAGAGAAATCTCTCATTTTAGTCATTGTCTTGACTCCACTGTTCAGGAGATGTCAGACACAAGGCTGGCAACCTAAATACATGTGCCTGCTGCTTTGTTAGAAACAAGCATTACCTCGGCTTTACTTAACCTCACCAAGCAAAGTCCAAGCTCCACAAATACCCACTAAAAAGCAGTTCCGACACTACAAAGGCTCACAGTGAAAGGATCCAATACACTAAATCCCTATTTAGCAGAAGGTAGCCCCTAAGAACAACGATTGAGAACTAAACTCCCATTCACCTGCTCTAGTCAGGAAGGTTAAACTCAACTAGTCAACATGTATTAATGAACTAGCTCTATAACCACACAGCTTAAATTGTAGGGGATAATGGGTACATCTATATGGATAGCTTAAACTTCTTCAAGGTCACAGAGCTTAGCTTAACATGGTGGAAGACAGACAGGGAGAGAGAGAGGGGCAGGCAGAGGAAAATCTCTCTCTTGATTAAAACCGAGTTTTCACAGCTCTAACCAGTGCAAGGCCAAAGTCTTGACAATTGGTGTTACACTGCGGACTTGGCACTGGTGAGGCTCCACCTTGAGCACTGTGTTCAGTTTTGGGCACCTCAATACAGAAAGGATGTTGAGGTGCTGGAGCAGGTCCAAAGAAAGGCAACAAGGCTGGTGAAGGGTTTGGAAAATACACTCTATGAGGAGCAACTGAGGGAGCTGGGGCTGTTTAGTCTGGGGAAGAGGAGGCTGAAGGGAGACCTTATCAAACTCTACAAATATCTGAAAAGAGGTTGCAGCGAGATTGGGGTTGGTCTCTTCTCACTGGTGACAGGACAAGGGGATATGGCCTCAAGTTGTGGCAAGGGCAAGCTTAGGTTGGATATCAGGAAAAACTTCTTTACAGAAAGGGTTGTTAAGCACTGGAACAGACTCGCCAGGGAAGTGGTTGAGTCACCATCCCTGAACATGTTTAAAAACCACTTGGATGTGGTGCTCAGGGATATGATTTAGCGGTGGGTTGTTAGAGTTAGGTTAGTAGGGTTAGGTTGAGGTTGGACTCAATGATCTTGAAGGTCTTTTCCAACCTGAGCAATTCTATGATTCTGTGACAGAAAGAGTAAGCAGGCTGAAAGCCTGTCCAATAGCGTTTGTGAACCATGCTGTTCTCAAGTGAAAATCTGACCCTGGAATTAAACTTACCTAAAGAAACTATCCTATCCCTTCCATGCAGCTATTCTATCCAAACTTTCCAGTGACTAAGCCCATTAGTTGACTTCTAAAGATTTTTCTAGAGGCACCCGTTCATTTTAGTGTGCATATGATTAACCTACAACTACTGATAAATATCCTCTCACTACCCACTATTTAAAGCAGAAGGTACCAAAGCAAAGGCTACCAGCTTCCAACCCCTTTTTTTCCATCTAAGATTCACAACAACCAACATCACCTTGACATTTAAAATGCCACATACAAAGTTATTGCTGAAAGTGACCACGGAATTAAGATCATGCCTCCTTCAAATTTCCTAAAGCATTTGCTGGATACACAGCACGCTCCTCAGTGGTTTAATATTGCCCCTAATCTCTCAGAATGGAATAGAAAAAATAATCTAATGTATGTTACCATGAACTGGGGAGAAGAATGACATTTCTGTAATTTTTTTTATAAGTTTTCAGAACTTCAGAATCTTCATTGAGTTGGGGTTTGTTTCTTTTTTATTTTTTTTTGTCTTCTGGGAAGAGACAGCACTGATTGACTGACTCGATATGTCAATTAATACAGAATGGGTTTCACAAAAAAGTCTCATGTCATGTGGATTAGCTTAATGGACAGAATGTCACATGGGGTGTTGAATCTCAATCCACTTGAAAAGGGAAAGGGATTGAAGAAATGCTGTACAATACATTAATATATTCATAACTTACACTGACAAAATTAAGGTGTCAGTGATTAGATCAGAACAGCCTGTAGATAAAGAACACCATGGATGCTGAATGAAGAAAAGGTTATAATGAGTAGAAAAGGGAAAAAAAAAAAAAAAAAAAACCACTTGCAAAAGTTTCTAACCCTTGTGTTGTCATCTTTGGTGAAAATAATAACTCTTATATTGTCAACCAGCAGATTTCCGTGTCATACTGCTGTTCCCTTGACTTCCCATCAAGCAACTCATCATGTTCAGGGTGCTTTGATTTTAGCCTGAATTTTAAAAATAAGTTTTAAAACCTTGAGGAGGAGAATCACTGCTGACAACTTTTGCCTCTACCAGAGAAAAACTTTCATGCTTCAGGTAAAAGATGTTCTGTGCAGTATACAGATAATTTTTGGGAGCTAGTCAGAGTACAGAAGGACTCCCACAGGAACTGCCTGACACCATGAACCTCAGCACTGCTCAAAGTGCGCTGAATTAGCATACATCCTTTTTTCAGGCAAATAAATATACTTAACAGAGAAAAGAAATACGAAAATGATATAGTCAGAGTAGCATTCTTCCAGTTAACTACATCTAAACCTTTAAGGACATTTGAAAATAAATACTGTTATAACATTTATTATCTGAATTTCATTAATATTTTTCCAATTTAGGTATGCGGAGGAAACAGTTGGACTTGTATCAATTTAAGTAACTGGAGTTTACCTTCTATTCCAGTCTATATAGACTCTTCTTGATGGCCTTTCTCATATTTGTGTACCTGAAAAATCTACACTTTTGTCAAAATTTTCCGAGTCACACTTACTGTTATTCTTTACTTTGTATCTTGTAAAAATACCCACAATTTCATGCAAAATGAAATTACTGCTCACAGCTAGCTTTAATTTTATTTCATTTCCCTTCACTTTATCACACCTGGCAATATCTAACACGGCCAGACTCTACAGAAATGAATCTCCTCAAGAACTGACTTCAGGTTGATCGTAAGCAGAAAACTGATCACAACAACAACAACAACAACAACAACAACAACACAAACAAACAAACAAAAAAAGCAATTCTTTTCTTCTTGAGGTAGAAAAAAACCTGAAATGTTGTTAAATTCCTATTAACTGACGCAATTTCCAGTGCAGCTAAAGTAAAACCAGTACTTAACTGAACAACATACTGGTTCTGCTTGCTTAATAGAACCTAATTTTTTATGGAATTCATTAAATATTAAATTAGAAATGAATTTAATTTCTGATTAGAAACTTAAAAACAATGTCATAGTTATAATGGAAAAAAAAAAAAGCATCCTTTCAAGAAAGTTTTGGCCTTCCCCCTGCTCCCTCCATAAAATGCTGTTTGTAAACAACTGTGTCAAATGAGCAACCCAAACTTCAGTGATCAGCCGAGGATACACATTTCTCTCCAGGAAAATAGTTTCCTATTAACCACTCTTATACTTAAATATTGATCTGGAATCTCAAACATGTCTTGTTTCAACTTTTTTTTAAAAGCACCAAGTTCCACTGGGTGCTGGCATTTATATTCATAGATTCTAGTCATGCTCAGTGAGCAGCAATTAGAAGATATCCCTTGAGTAACAGCAATTCTAAAAATATTCTGTATGCATCATAGAAGATGAAGTACCACTTCCCTCAACAGTAATGTATGCTGTACATTCAAGTATAATTAGCACACTAGACTTCGTAAATAGTATTAAACTAATTACTGTTTGCAGCACTAGTGGCAGATGTGGTTAGAGATTATTAATTACAGTGGACAATTTCTGGAATTTAACATACCAAATACAAGGCAATTTCTCCACTTTATTTTGTATCTGAATGGCTATTTGCCGAGTGTCAGGAGGGCTCTTAAATTAGGAAGAACTGTTATTTATGAAAATAAGTGAAGTAATAAATTTTATTTTTAAAAAAAAAAAAAAACAAACAAAAAAACAAACAACAAAAAAAAAAGGCAGCTCTTCACTGAGAAGGATATAATTAGTTTTAGTTAACAAATTTGAAGACATACCTATTCTAAATCAGCGAAGCTGTTCTATAGAAGTGGTATGTGTCATAAACTTATAAGCACTGGACAGGCAGGAAGTTTTCTTTCTAGCTACATAAGGTTAACTGATGTGCTCGGATTTAAATAATCATCAAAAGCTTCCAAGATATCTGATGAGGCAAACTGTTCCCCTGAAGTTTAGATTCTTAAATAAAAAAATACCTACTCTAGGCAAGGGATATTTAAAATACAGTGGGATAGTCACTGCCTGGCTTGAATATAACATTCTGATGACTGTGGGGATGGGAAGAGGGGAAGAAGAGTTGGAGAGGGGAGCTGTCTCTAGGCTTCTATTTTTCCAAGGGAAAAAACCCCAGAGCATTAAAGTTTAAACAACTAGGGGAATTTTATTTAATATACTGACACAAGGTATTGCAATTTCAGCACATGTTGATGGACCTCCATCAAAAAGGGTACATATTTCTGCCAATATAAGACATGCTGATAATACACAGAAAAAAAACCTTTTTTTTTTTTTAATTGAGGTGATTCTAGAATGATACAGTCATAATACAGTGACTTGCAGGCTGACAGGCATGTATAGAAAAATCCATAGGCATTAGTATCTACATTTCTTTTCTTGAACATCGTTTGCTGTATTAAAGTAAATTTAACTGTTCAGTTCAGTACTATTCCCCCTCTGACTATTAATTGGTTAGACGTTTGTGCATAAGGCCCATTTCCTTGAATACCACTCTTTTGTGAGCATTAATGAAAATAAACAATAAACTTATTAAAATTCCAATTTATATTTTTTATTAATTTTACTATTTTCACTTAAGACTTTACAATCTAAATACTCAACTAACATGCACACCAGACAGGATTCAACTTCTAAAACCACTTAATTTCTAAGATCACCCCTTCTATCTACCACAATCCCTAAGTTCGCAGTCTTAGGTATTGTATTTGCTAAAGCCTCTGTAAGTTTAAGTGCTATACTGAGTGTACCCTTAACCTAATTCCAATACAAATACTTCAGGTGGGAATTCAGGCTCAAGGTACAGGTTACAATGATTTGTCAAACACTGATCCCAATGTTCTGACCTCTTCATTTGCTGACAACTGTTTCACAATGTAATCATTCTGGCTTCAGCTAGCTTAGCTCACAGGAAATCATTTAGCCAGAAGCTTCAAAGAAAACAAATCTTCATGATACAAGAAGCTTACATTAAGTGAGTTTGGTAACCGAAATGCAGTTTTTAGTAAGCAACTTTTATACTTAAACAAAAAACCCAACACCATAACTGCTATTGATGATCTCATCAGAAAGAATATTGATGAAATGGGATCTTCAACCCTCAGAAGTGGTATTTCCAAACTATGTTAAAAGCATCATGACAAATTAAGTGGGGAGATTTTCACTAAATATATAGCAACATACTTGTTTGCAGGCTGAGCAAAGACTTATTGTATTGAATGTTATATTTGCATGAAAATTATTTTAAGAAGTGCTATTTCTAAACTTTAAGCCCTTCTCATTCTCCCTCTAACTTCTCAACTAAATACAGTAAAGTCATTCTGAATGCCTTGCTGCTTCTTTGAAAATTAAATCTCTCTGTTGAACAATAATGGTTTTTGCTGTTGAATAAAACCCAGCTTAAAATGTATTGTGTTTCTGAACAGTTTCTAAATCTCCAAAACTTTATTAATGGAATTAGGCCAATTAGCTTGCAACTACTTGACTTGTTACCAGACTTACAGTCAAGCAATGGGTTGTCAGCAAGACAGGATGCTGCGTTATTGCTTCCAAGGTTGATAAAGTAGTCTTAATGAATTCTTCTGATGCAGCTTGCCCTGTTGGTAAAAATCATCACATTTCTTTATAAAATGCAACAGATGTTTATGCTTGCATATAAAAGTATTGCAATATCACAGGTTACCTACCTATTGCTCCATCCAAGTTCGTTTCTCCTGAATTTATTGATCTGATGCAATTCTATAGAAGAAGCAGCATTTTTGTTAAATCACCCCAGAAACAGAATGTAAGCAGTGTAATAATTGAAGAAATGTTCATTCATACGACATGAAATTCTTTAAGGGACTGTGTAAATACAAAATGTTAATGCACCTCCATTAGGAAGTACTATCGGAACAATTAAGATATGAAAGACTGAATGTATTAATGATCTAGCTGTTACAACATGATTTTGCAAGTCTGTAATGCTGCTGGACACTTAAATGTAGAGAGCAGTAAGGACGATTGCTCTGACTGATGTCAGGAATAGTAACATTTCCAGCCAAATAGACAGTAATTAAATGTCTTTATCGGTAACAGAAAATTGTAATTTCTTAGAAGACTTTGAACTACCTTGGACATGACTATGTTAAAAGAATTCACTAAAAAGAACAAAGGCCCTCCGGAAAATGCAATTTTCTGTTATTTGCACCATCTTTTTGATCTTCATGCATGCTACACACACACTATTGATACAGTTACACACAGGAGAACATACAAAAATGCATAACCTTCTGTTCAAAAATCACCAAAATTAGTCACCATTTTGAGGAACAGGGACAAAGCACTATTAATAATCTGGGTTAAGTAAATATTGTACAATTTGACCCATGATTCTTTTGCCTTTTAATCTTGATTTCGCTCTTTCACTTCTATGCATAGCTGTTTATTTCATAGATAATGCAACAGCAAATGTTAATAATGTGTCTTAAGAAGGAGGAATTCTCTACAGAATTTATAGTAAGCTCTTTTTTACGAATGTATTTAATACTCAGAGAATTTAGCAAGGATAAACATCTTTCTCAATTGCAAATTCATACATGTCTATTTAGTTATATGAAGTTAAGCATTAAGAAAATGACGCTTGTTTTATATTTCACTATCAATTAAATTGTTATTATGTATTGTATTGGCAGAAGTGTCTACATAGGTTATCTTTTTCTCAGTACATAAGAACCACCTGAAGGATTATTCTCTAATTAAAAATACAGTTAGAAACTAATTATATATTTCATAAAT